>CAOLHI010003616.1:0-166098 GCA_948474755.1 Ctenosaura bakeri | reverse complement strand
GATGGAATCAAATCTCTTGAGATATTCTAATTCTGGAGTTTTACCCTGAAACCTTGCTCTATTGTAACTCTTCCATAGGACTCTCTGTTTTTCCTGTTGAGAATGTCAATAGTCAAAATGAAAGTTACCTCCCCAAATATTTTTGCTTGTGAATGGTTGACATACAATTTGGGAAAACTACAGATTTTCTTCCTCCATTTAATTCTGTTGCTCTTGCAGCTTTGGCTGTGATTGTTACCACTGATTTTATGTGCTTATTTTACTCAAGATTCTTTTTCCTCCAGTGAGCAACTTCCGAGGGCTGGGGGATCTGGATGCCATAGGGAGCTAGACCACCAACATGCCATGACGGTTAAAGTTGCTGTCAAATTTTCTGGGTTGACACTGTACTTCACAGTATGGTTTGAAGTTAGAAAAGGAATGAAGAGGAGGAAGGACAGGAAGGAGGAAAGATGGTGAAAATATGAACCATCTGTAGTGATCATGGCCTCTGCTACTAGACAGAAGGAAACTAGAATCCTTGTCAGCTTTATAGCCAGATTAACAGCTGTTAACAGCTGTTCAGTGGCACAGAAGGAGCTAATTTGTAACAGCAGGCCCTGCTAAGGAGCCCTGGTGGTGCCGTGGTTAAATGCCAGTACTGCAGCCACAAGGTTGTGAGTTCAATCCTGCTGGGCTCCAGGTTGACTCAGCCTTCCATCCTTCTGCAGGTTGGTAAAATGAGTTGGAGAGAATTAGCTAACATATTGTAAACTGTTTTAAGACCACTGTGCTGATAAACGGTATAGAAATATATATGCTATTGCTATTGCTAGATAGTTTCACTTTAACTTAAAAGTTCACAGGCAGGAAAAGTCCAGGTAAATAAACTTTCCTATTAACAACTTTCCTGTTCAGTTTTCATAGCTATTAAAAGAGATGTGTCACACCCGTGTGCTCTTTATTTCCATTTTTTTCTTCTACGTTACTTGAACCTTGAGAGTCCATTTTATACTGCCCATATCCACTGGTGGAGGCAGCTCAGCCCAGAGGCCCCGTTAGCTAGGTTTGGGGAACTGGAATTTCACCATGTGAAAGGATGTTCTCCAACATCTCACATATAAAAATAGGGACTGGTGTGGCAAATAAATAAATAATAAATATCAGACTTAGGTCAAAATTGCAAATGTTATTAAAAGAGAAGAAGACATAAGCTAGGAGAGGCTGCAGCGGTTTGCTTTTGCCAAAGTCTACTGGGAAGGGCAAAATTCCAACCCCTTATTCTCCTCAAGTACCCTGACCTGGGTTGAGTGCAAACTACTATTGCACTTTGAACTCAATTTATAGCAATTGAAGTAAGCTGGGCCAAATCAAAAAAGCAAGATAGTCATGTTTAAATATTTGAAGGGATGTCATGTAGAGGAGGGAGAGGGCTTGTTTTCTGCTGCTCCAGAGACCAGGACAAGGAGCAATGGATTCAAGCTGCAGGAAAGGAGATTCCACCTGAACCTCAGGAAGAACTTCCTGACAGTCAGGGCTGTCTGGCAGTGGAATATGCTGCTTCGGAGTGTAGTGGAGTCTCCTTCCTTGGAGGTTTTTAAGCAGAGGCTAGATGGCCATCTGTCGGGAGTGCTTTGAGGGTGTTCCTGCATGGCAGGGGGTTGGACTGGATCGCCCGTGTGGTCTCTTCCAACTCTACATTTCTATGATTCTAAGAGGGAGAGAGAGGAATGGAAACATTTTAAAAGCAGCTGAAAAGTGGGGTGACAGAAGATTAAATAGGCAATTGGAGGGCATAGGATAGTCTAGGTAAAACTGGTTGCTCAGAGGCCCAATTATATCACTTGTTGTGATGAGATGCTGGAATGCAACAGCTAAAGGACCCTGTTATTTCCTCTGCCACTAACCTTCTGTTGCCAGTCGCATAGCTTGGAGTGCGGGTAGGGGGGCTGGGTAAAGGGGGGGAGGGACAGGGGCGTGGCCACATTGTGCAGAGCCGAAAAATTGCTGCCCAGGGCACCCTCATCGCCCTCCCATCCATACACCTCTGTCAGTTGCAATAAAGCTTTTTATATCATTGATATAAGCACTGACATAGTAGGAGCTGCAAAAATAGCCTTGGTAGTCACATACAGACCACACATACAGACACACTCCTCTGTTGCTCATTGTTGTTTTCATACCATTGTTAGATTGACCTTCTAAATCTTGTTGGGTGGAAAGATGGTACAGAAATATATATCCCCCTATAACATTTCTTGTGCATATACCATGGAGATGAATGAGAATTGTTGAATAAAATTTTATTCAACAAATGAATCAAGGAGTTAACAAATATCACCACAGTGGATGTGTTATTTGACTTCTGACTTACAATTTCCATTCCATTTTACTATGTCACAGATTGTATTCAAAAGAAACTTATATCTAGTCACACTAGAGAAAAAAAATGCTGCCCACATGAAAACTCACAGCCACTAACTCTTTTGTTCAGCATGCAGCTATTAAAGTTAGAATACTTGACAACTTCAGCTGATGGAAAGAATTTTAAGTATGGAGAAGTGCCAAACATCTATCCCACTTCTGTTGAAACTGTCTGACGCTCTTGGCATTTTTAGTCATAAAATGCCACTGACTGGTTTGAGTGACCTGGCAGGGGTGAGGAGGACTATGCTGAATTGGCCTCATTCAGTCTGTTCTGACAGACCCCAGAGAATTTTTCCTGAGAACATTTGTTTTTGTCAGTTGCATTCACATATTGATAAAATAAAGAACAACTTTTAACTGTTCCTATTCCTGGAATGAGCATGATAACAAGAACAAATGCTTTTAATACTTTCAAAGAATAAAGATAGAATATAATGATGAGATGAATTTGCAAGTGTCTGGCTTTATCAAGAAATGTTGCTACAATTTTGATTTTCTCATGCAGTTTTTCATTGGACAAGCCATACTGTTTCTCTATAAGATGAACATGAATGATTTCCCATGGTAACATTATAGCATACTATAAGCATACTTTAGAAATTGTTACTGGGCAACTCAAACATTTACTATGTAGTAAATATAATTTTGGACCATTAGGTACTAACTAGTGCCCAAATGGGAGATGGAAATAAATATGGAATTATAGCTGTAAACAATGAATTGTACTGAGTATGCAGTAAATGCTGATTTTTGCCTACCTCTGTATGTCTGTGTTTATTCTTGGTCTTTTTTCTTACAGAACACTTGAGTATGATAACCCTCCTCTGTATTGCTCAGCATATAAATCATTCTGACAAGATGCTGAGAGTTATTGTAATGCCTGTTTATGTCACATAGGGACGGTGACTTAAAGGAAAAGCATACTTTTAGGGATCTCTTTCTCATCTAAAAGTTTGTACCGATGCATTCTGTCATCTTCTCCCACTGAAATTCCCAACTGTAGGCTTTCAGGAGCAAACTGCTATAGACATTATGAAATACAGATTGAACCTCCCTTATCCAAAATGCTTAGGACCAGAAGTGTTCCATATTTTGGACTCTTTTTCAGATTTTGGAATACAGTATCTTATTGGAACAGCCTGATCTCATTCATCCACTACTTGTGTTGTGTATGAGGCTGGAGAGAGACTGGGGACTTCTGAAATGGTGGGAATCCAAGCATAGTGCTTGGTGTGAATTCACACTTCCCATCATTTCACAGATCCTTTTTTCCACCAGCCACCAGCTTCCAGGCAGTGCTTGAGGCGCTCTTGCTCATTTGTGTCTCAGATCCTCAGTCCTTCTCTTTGGCCACCAGCTTCCTGTTTCTGCCTTTAAGGCATCAGCTGTGGCACTCCTCAGATCTGAGAGATGAATGAACAGAGCACCACAGCTGCTTCCTTGAAACCAGAATTGGGCAGCTGGCAACATAATGCTTCAGGTTTTAGAGGTTTTCAGATTTCTGGATAAGGGAGGGTCAATCAGTACTATATACAGCATCTATTTCTTTGCTGTGATGGACTGTCAGGTTCTCACCAAAGGACTACTTTGCTGATCAAAAGGATGAAGCCCCAAGTTGAAGAATTGGCTGCCTCTGTGGATCCAGGGCTGTCAAGGTCCAGGGAGCTTGGTTTCCAGATAAAGACAACATGGTTCCTTCCCAGTCAGTGGGAGCAATGCTGTATAAAGTCCCAGAGTGTGCGCAAGGATACTAGAATGAGTGCTCAGTTATATAGGGCCATTTCTGCACTACACTTTTATAGTGCTATTATTACATTTTCAACATCCTGTGGAATTGTGGGGTTTGTAGCTTACTGAGACCAAAGAGCTCTCTGGCCGAGAATTCTAAATGCCCCTCTCTGAACTGCAGACCTCAGGATTCCATAGGACGGTGAAAGTGGAATAGCAGCACTATAACAGTTAATAGTGTGGAAATGGTGTAGATCTCCAGAGCAGTAAAGGATTTCTTAGGAGTAAGAGGTCTCCTTAAATGTAGGCCTTCCTGGTAGGGACACTTAATGTTGCTCCCTAGATTACTATGGGAGAGGTTTAGACAAGCCAGCCTTAAAAACCTTCATCAAGTTATTTATCACAACACTGTTCCTAAGCTCCAGACTTTATCTGGTCCTTCATCCTGTGATACTTGTTGATCACATAATGCGCTTATTTAAACTTTTGTTTGTTCCTGCAGAGAAGAACAAGTAATTTAACAAATTTTCTTTGCAAATTTTCTTTCTTGTTGTTGGAACATCTTCAAAAACAGTTTTCCAAGATGTTGTCACAGAAGGGAGAAAGTTTTTCCACCCAAGAGTTATCTTTATCCTCCCTTCCTGAACAAGACCATGTAGTGGCCAAGGGAAGAGCAGGAATAGCCAAGGATAGCTAGCATACAATGATGCAGGAATTTTCTAGGATTTCCTAGTGATCTTCCAGAGGTCTCAGAAGATGTTATCATCACTAGATGCTGGCTATTGGAGCATAGCTGGTAATGATACTCCCTTATCCCCTGCCCAGCTCATAGCCATGTTGAGGGGGGTCTAAAAATGGTGAGTCTGGGCTGGGGGTTGGTGGGAGTAGGCCTTTGAGTCTATTTAAACATTTGTGGTGTGTGTGAAAAAGGGATCTTAGGAGGATTCTCCTCATCAGGAATTCTGGACACCCAAAACCTCTTTTTCTTCTTCTTGAATCTTTCTACATTCTTTCCATCTGTTGTTCTGGCTGATCTTCTGATTCCTGACCTTGGTCAGCATTTTGACTCTGCTTCTTTAATTTAATGCTAATTTCAGTATTCATTTATAGCCTTTCAACCTGCCAGATCCTTGAGGTGATGAACAATGCATCAAAACATGCAAAAA
The DNA here is from genome assembly GCA_948474755.1 of Ctenosaura bakeri. Taxonomy (NCBI): domain Eukaryota; kingdom Metazoa; phylum Chordata; class Lepidosauria; order Squamata; family Iguanidae; genus Ctenosaura; species Ctenosaura bakeri. The sequence goes on along the minus strand of CAOLHI010003616.1, from coordinate 160,798 downwards.
CATTATCTAAAAACAAACTAAAAGCATTTTTTGAGAAAAGCACAATTAAAACAGTCAGAGAAGCCGCTCCTGGTTTTAGGGATAAAAGGTTGTGTGAAATGGTGAATCTTGGCCACCCACTGGAAGCTCATAAGATATGGAATCAGCCTGACTTCATTTGCAAGAGAAATTCACAGCTAGGGTACCACAGCAGACAATATCCTTGGAACATGCTTGTCCACTCACTGCTCTGGACTAGGCAGGTCAAACTTCAAATTGTTATTTGTCTTGACGCTGGCTCCTCCTTGTTTGGTTTACCTGACTTGCTGGTTTGTTTCACACCTGTTCGTAGTCTCCTACTTTGTCTCAGAACTACTCTAGGCTGTTTCACCTGCTGGCACTGACTTTAGACTATTGGACCCTGGCATGAGAAACACCCTGTCTGGAAACAGGGCAGAAATAAACCAGTTGTTCAAATACTTTGAGACTAATGTATACAGAGCATGAACAACAAATAGTCATTTTTGTGAGCAAGCAGTGGTGATGGCTTCCATCTTGTTTAAGTAGCTATCTTAGATCTCATATTAAGAGATAACATAGATGAAATACATAAATTAGATGTTCTTCTCACATGGGGTCAGCCATATTTGTGCAATACTGATGCACAAAGCAATACACTGATATCCATTTTTAGTATCCTAATAGCTTAGCACATTGTTGTAGCATTTAAATAGCTAGAGTCTCTATATAATATTTACATTATTAAGAGCCTTACCTTTATCTCACATCTTAAGCAATTTTGTTGCCTTCTATACTCAGTATGGCAAAGATAAAGAATACACGGCTTCTTTTGTCACATAGCACAGCTTCAAATACTCAGTTGCTCTGGGCACTAAATTTGAAAAAAAAAAAATCCAACCAAGTGTACATCAGTAGCAGATGCTAAAAGAAATTTGTCTACTGTAGTTTTGAAATACTTCAAGTGAGTTGAGCACAAAAATAGCCCTTTAAGTCAATTAAAAAAACTTGCTGTTTTCTGCCAATGTCCAATTAATTCAAAATTGCTAGGTAGCTTGAGAGAAAAGTCTGAGCAAACTCTGTAGCTGATGGGTGATTCTGCATGCCAAGAACCATCATGAAATAAATTAACACCAGTAAATTATGAACTTTTCAGCAAGGGAATTAAGAAAGTGCTGATGGGTCATTAAAAACAGCAGTGCATCCACATGCTCATGAATTCTTTAAGACTTTAAATTTTATAATAGTGCATTGTACATCTAAAATAGGGTAAATGGTGGTACCCTTGAAGATGCACCCAGGTTTAGGATTTAGGGTATATTGACACTTCATTTGTTTTTGTTTCTCAACTGCAGCTTGGAAAAGTCATGGGATGTGTTGGCTGGGCAACTCTATGGATTCTCAGTCAAAAAAGTAACTTTTCCAATCCTAAGAAAAGATTGTAGTAGATGCTTATCACTGTGTGTCCAGCTATTGGAAAACAGCTGGATACATCTCAGCTCATCCCTGCCCCCTGATATCTGACAACACAGAAATGACAGTATTTGGAAAACTGCCCTACATAAAAAGTAGGCTGGAGTAGTTAGCATTAAGACATGTTGCTACAGAAATATAGCTACATACCCATGGCTGTATCTTTCAAAACATGATCTCAACCATCCTGTTGCCAGGACTGGCATAAGATTCAACTGTTTGTGGAATTGTCACGTTTCCATTTTCCATATGTAGCAATCTTGGGCTGGTCGTGAGTCCTGTCTTCTCATTAATTTTATTATATCCTGTCTCCTTAGCTGTCCTCTCCTCCTTCTTCAGTCCAGCTACTGCCTTGTCCCACAGTTTCTGCTTCTGAGTTCATCCCAGGCTACAGCCCAAAACCCAGGCATGACAGCACAGCATGAGATAGATATTAGATACCTTCTGTTATCCCATCAACCAAGAAATAGTTGGCAAACTCCTGCAGCTTTCTAGTACACAAGAGCCATGCTTAAGATGGTCTCCTGACTAAGGTAAGAGTGGAAGGATAAAATGCTTTATTTTGCAGTCTTGGTGCTCATTTAGCAATTCTGATGAATGCATAATCAGACTGTAACTTGGAAAGATGCCTTCATCAGGAAATTACAAGAAGGAATAAACAACTATCAATAAAACAGATGCAGTAGTATAAAAAGCTCTGTGCCTTGGTCCCTCTCTGAACCCTGTGCCCTAAAGATCTGAAGGAATATTAAAAGGTGCAAATGTTCCCTAAGCACCCATTCTAGAATGGTCGTCCTAATCCAGAGCCTTGGTATCAAAGAAAGCTTAATGCATCATCACCCATCTCCTCTCTCAATGGCAACACTGAAATGGCCATGTTGGGTATGTGTGTGCAGTGCTGAAAAGATATTGGGGTGACTTTGCTTTGTTGTATGTGCAACAACCAAAAAAATTAGTTGAGATGTCATAAAGCAGCCTTACAAAATCATAATTACTGAACAGGAGATCAGCCATTGTTTCCAATGCAGAAAATGCTGTTTGCTGTGCAAAAATACCATGTGTGAACTTTGTGAAGAATAGGTTTCCAATTAAAGCATTTTCTCCACAGCATTTTTGGTTGTTTCCTGTTACCATATGAATTTTGTGCAGAGTAAGTCCCCAATTGTGAATAGTCTTCAAAAATGTGTGGTTTTCAAAGGCTTCTTCCCTGTAGGAAGACAATTGCTCAAATTATTTGTTACTTGCTTTGAGAACAAAATAAGTGAAAAATTACATCCCTGCTTAAGGGGTACACAATTAGACACTACCCCTTCATTTTTAAAGAAGGTTTTGAAAGCCCATGTTTTTCAAATTGTTGCGTTTTATGGTCATGCAGGTCTCTTATTGATAGCTTTTTTTTCACTTCCTTGGGTTATGAATATTAAAATAAATCCCCATTTTCTGAAAAATGCCAATTTTAGGGAATACAATGAGAATGTGGGACTACATTAGAAACTAAAAGCCTCATGATCTCAAATTTGTCATGGAGTGAAATCAATTGTGGTAGGCTATATTGGCTACTTAATTACAAATGGGTAACTAAGTAATATATCCTTGCCTGACCTCCCCTTAATCACACCTGAACAGGTACATTTGATGAAGAAAGTTTGTTCAGCAACTCAATGAGGGCGGGGGAAGGAGGAGGGCATTTCCAGCCCTTCCCACCAGCAAACAAGGTTGCAGAGACAAATTGAAACAGGGGTCCTGCTTCTCACTGTCAAAGCCTCACTCACTGATGGGAAGGGGTGGAAACATCGTTTTCCTCACACCCCGATCAGCAAAGGAACAGACCTCCTTTGCCCAGTGTGACTGCTGGCTATTTAAGGTGGTTGTGGGGAGGCATTTACAGAGTCTGACAATATGGTTGCATAGTCTTACTGAATATAGAGCAGTTAAAGATGAGCAGCTCTAAGTTATGAATCCTTAATTGCAGTACAGAACGCCAGGCATTAACTGCAAATAAGGATCATGTAATGTACACCAATAGGTAACACCCATTTTCGATATGAAAATTCCATTACTCTCACATTTCCTGAGGTTCTGTTTTTTAAAGCTTTGACCTCAGCTTCCAAGTATGTGCCAGTTATGTAAAATTTCTATTTTGTTAAAACAGGATCCACTAGGAATCTGATTCCTGTCCATGAATCAAGATGAATTTTTCATGGGCTCATCCTTTTTATCATTTCTTAATCTCTTATTCTGTGTCATGCAGTAGAAATGACCACAATGCCACTTTGACCATCATCAGGTGGTGCCACCTATCCTTCACTATGTGGCATTTTGAGACAATTTGTGACGCCAGAATAAAAGCAGAGGTCATAGTATAACGCCAGTAGAACTGTTGTTGACACTTGATCCTGCTGGCAATGAAGACAAGGCCATTGAAAGAAAAAAGGGAAGTGAAATTGCTTTCTTTCTGCTGGAGAAAACTGGTGTGCAGCCTACAGTGGCATTAATTTTACCCCAGTGATGCTAAAGGAACTTTCATTCAAGTGATGCTAAAGCTGTTGGGTTTCAGAAAGTCTGTGAACTGCAGCTTCATCTCTTGCCTTTGTCCAAAATGACTCTGCCAATGATAAGTTACCTTAATAATTCCAGCTTACTTTAAAACATACAGCTGTTAACTTGTGATAGCTTACTTTAATAATGTGTTTTACTTTAAATATATTTTGTCTGCTATGTGAAAAGCCAGTCCTATTAACACAGAATGGAGAGCAAGATAAATGCTACCAAGTTCAAACAATGAACCAGAAGAAGCATGAAATCAGAAAAAATATTAGAATGTTATAGTACAATGTAAAATTGTTGCAAATAATTTAGAAAGAATTACATAAATAGTGTTCTGGAGAGATTAATCATGTTGAATTCCCAGGTAGAAGAGAGCATAAATATTAATTGGCACAGTGCTCTTCAAAGTATTTGGTACTGTTAAAATATTTCAAAATCCAGGGGAAAAATAGTGGGTGAAAGCACCGAAAATTTATTAAGAAAACACTGAGGGGACAGAACTCTTCTGTTAGTTGTATTGTGAGGATCATAGTTGGTCCCCTGTCACCCTGAATAGTTATCATTCTTATTTCTCTCAATGGACAAAGTGTTCTACAATTCTGATTCTATTTTACTTCCACAACCCTGTAAAGCAGATGTCTGAGCAATTGCCATTTGCCTACAGTTACCCAGTAAGATGCAACACTGAGCTTCAAGGCCATTGAACATCAAAAAACAAGCAATGCAGTGGCTGGCTACTATGAATGCAAACAAGGGCTGTGTCAGTATCTTAGATGCAGAAAGCTCCTCACAAAATGAAAAGAAGAGATATGAAGATAAGGAGCTGATGTAGGTCCTGTCATACTGGTTCTGCTTAGTGTTCTATACTATCTGTCTTGACTGAATAGCAATAGCTTTCTGGAGCACAGGTCAGAGTTCTTTTGTTGCTTTGTTACTATAGATCCTCTGGAGATATCAGTCACTGAGCCTGTGTCCTTTTGCATCAAGAGAACAACATTAAAAGGAGACTTAAATGTCCACAGGTTTCAAAGACAGAGCATATCCTCTCCCATTTCATTATTCTCTGCATAACACTCCCTGTCCCTACGGTTTAAAGGATGCATATTTTAATATCCCAAACATTCTATTTAGTGAACTTTTCATGCCTGATTTGTCTGACATAGTAATTTAAAATGAAAGAGCTCATCATGATAGTGTCCATAACCACACTGCCATGGAAATCCAGAAATGCAGATAGATATGCCAGGATTCAGAAAATCAAGTCTAAAATGTTTCATGAATAAGCAAGAGTTTTGCAAAGGTAATAGGTCTTAATGGTCCCTTAATATTTATGATGACTTCTGCTAAGCTCAGAAGGAAGAGGAAAATCTGTTGGGAAGAGGGAAATCTGTTGGGATAGCAGATGCCAACAGCAGATAGCAGATGCCTACATTACCTAGCTGCTTTGAAACTACATAGCAAGTAGCTTCTTAAGCACTTGTGGGCTAGTCCTGGGCCAATTTTTATCCCCTGGAAGCTGTCATAGGATGCACAAACCTACTAAAACAAAACAGGAAGGGAGCAGGGGGACAGCACTCAGCATTGTTTTGAAGGAACATTTTATTTGAGGTGAGATTTTCCTTTATTTACTGGGGGGAGATATCAGATACACTGAATGGTGAAATGAGTGGGGCCACATGAAGTCCATGGTCCTTCTGATTTCCATAGACACAGACACACAGACATGCACACACAGACACAGACACCCACACATCCTTTACAGGGAATGCAGTGCTTGGTCACTGAATTGACTGAATGCTTTTAGGTCAATAAAAGAACACCTTTCCCTTTCTGTACATTCTGGCATCTTTTCCCAACAAATAAGAGTGCATCTTCTACAAATGGGGCTGGGGATGAGTAATTGAATTCCCTTTCATTTATTCTGCTCACTCTTTCAGAAATTATATTCTTTGACATGAGAGCTGCATTCAGGCTCATATTTTGTTAAAATACAGGACAACTTCCTTGAGGAATGACATATTCCTATAAGTGGAGAGATTGAAATGCACAGCTGATAACAAACTGGGCTCCATTTTTCTCCAGCTTGGTGCATAGTAACACTGAAGTGATTCTTAAGAACTCTTCTCTGGCAGTTCATTAAAGCTGATGCCAGGGCAGCAAATCATTGTCACTTGTCCTTTAAGCTTGTTACAGATCGCCTGGTTAAATAATGTTGAGATTTATTAGAATACCCTGGGAAATAAAAAAGGAAAGATTAAACAGACCTTAAAGGACAGATTGCTTTAATATTTAAAGCCCCCTGACCCAATGCCCTGGGTCAATCCCTTTGAGAATATTATTGAGCATATTATTTATTCATCTATGTGCCCTTAGAAAACAATAAACAGGCTTCTGTTAGAAGGTCACCTGCCTCAATATGCCCGGATGACTGACCATACTTGGTGTGAGTTACAGATTAAGGGAGGCACAGGAAGAGAACAGATTGCCACCTACTGTGATGAAACCTTGTCCAAACCAAAGATTATTGGTCCTCATCAGTACTTATGTGAAAGAGTTATTACCTTCTCTGCACTACTTCCCAGTAGAATAGGACTAGTTGAGAACATACTTCAAGGGATATAACAGTGAAACCTAATCGTATATAGTTATAACAAATTCATTATCTTGGTGCCCTTTCACATACACAGTTATAGTGCTACGATTCCATTTCAAATGTCATGGCTGCATTCTATAAAATTCTGGAACTTGTGATTTGGAGAGGCACTAGAGCTCTCTGCCTGCAAATTCTAAATTCCCCTCCCTGAACTACAAGTTGGAAAAATCCACTAAATTGAGCAGTGGCAGTTAAAGTGGAATCATAGTGCGATAAAGATTGAGGGCTTTATTACATGCAGTAGGTAAAATGCACTTACAGCAAGATAATAGCATCTTTTGCTAGGATTTGCCACATTACCTCATTCCTCTTCTGTTGTTCTCCTGGTGGGAGACCATTTGGAAAGTGCTTCTTTTACAAAGAGGTAGGTGAAATTGTTTTTCTTGAAATCTACCATGAGCAGCAATTCATCCATAAAACAGACTGCAATCTCTACCTATGTAGTTTAACATTTAAAAGCCCTGTTTTTCAAAAGAAGAAGCTGACTTTTTGACAGCTCCCTTTTTGTTTTGTTTTTTGACATTTTGGCAGTAAATGAAGCCCACAGAAAATCTCAAGAGGGTCAAATTGGCTCCTGGACCTGCTACAGCTGCCCACCTCTGTTCTACATTCGTATATGGAAATATGATTCCCTTCACTCAGTAGAATTTACTTCTGAATAGACATGAAGAAGATTATATTCCATAAAGTAGTTTATCTGGTCAGAGCTTGGAAATAATAGGTTACCAAGTGATGTGACTTGTAATGTATTTTTAAAGTAATGAGGGTGACTGGCCCTTTACAACAACATGAGGGCCAAGATCCTCCATCAATTCAGCGTAGTGTAAATATTTGCTAGCGGAAAGACATTATGCAACCTCTATACAGAATACCAGTACAGTGCAGCAATGGTTCAATGGTCAATGTCCACGTTTGACAATATATTATGCAATTTGCAATGCACAAAAGCAATGCATAGAGCCAATTCACACATTATTCTGTGTTCTTTAATGCATTGCTGCCTGTACACTGGCCTCAGAGGCATAAATGCTGCTTATCCTCCCATCAGCTGGATATAGCCATTGGGCATGGTCCAAAAAAAAAAAAAATTCTCTCGCATGCTTAATATGACTTACAGTTGCCTATGTTTCTAACAGGATGCCACTCATTGTATGGCAGTGTTGTTATGGATATTACATACAAGTAATAAGTAATGCAATGGGTAACACTGTTTTAATATTAGCTGCCTTGAATCCCATTGTTGAAAGAAAGGTGGGATATAAATATCAACAACAACAACATTCACAGCTACTATAAAAACTGTGTAATGCTAACAGTATCAAGTTACTAGGAAGCCTTGGTAAACAGTTGCAAAGGATTTTAAAAAATTTTTAGTCCATGTTCTGGTTTGGGTTAGCAACAGGCAACAGTAGTTCTTGGGTAAATACTGGCATCATATGTATGCAACTGTCATTAAAATGACAGGATTTGAAAATAGCAGAATACACCATAGAATTTCAGCACCTGGCAGGGTGCATCCCCAGTTGGTTGGAGATGATCAAGGTATGATGTTTCCTTGACTGCCTGAATACCATCATAATATAGTGGTCCAGACCGCAGGGGAACCTCAAAACCCTGCTGGGATGGGTGTGGCTGGCTGAAGACATGGAGGCAATGCAACTGGGTGTGAAATTTGCCAAGCAGAGGCAGTCGTGGGCAATCAAGGCAGCAGGAAGAGGTAGAGACACAAAGAAAGCCAATCAGGGCCCTGCCATGGCAGTAGTGGGAGAGAAGGAGAAGTCAAGCTTGGCCTGTGCCTGTGGTGCAGAGAAGAGGTACATCACATCAGTAACTGTCCAGCAAGACTCCTGGAAATGCCTACTGACCAGACCAGCAGCTGAACTCAAAAGGGGAAGGGGCCCAAGGAACTGCCACTGCAGGCACAAGGGAGCACCACCTCCACAGATATCCAGTCAGTGATGGACTCTTGCCGGAGGAATTACCTACCAGAGGTGTTGGGAAATGACAAGAGTCTGTTCTAAATGGTGCTGAGAGGCAGATTGCAAGCAAAGGGAACCCTGAGATAGTGGGGAGTGGATCTGTTAATCCCTGTCTTTGTCTGAGTGTGGTTGAAAGGCCAGAAGAGAGGAAGCAGCATGGATATAGCAAACATGCTGGACTCAGGTTGCAGAAGATGCCTCATGCACCCTGCAGTGACCACGATATTGGTGCTAAAAGCTGAAAAGCTGCCAACTCCAATTCAGTTCATGTAGATCGACAGAAACCTTAAGATGGGGTGGGGGGGCAATCCCAATATCATCCATCTCCAGTGTGCATGAAAGTGGAGAGCAGAGTGATGTTCTGTGCTTGCTAAGTTCATCACAAATTGTTACTTTCACAATGCCATCTAAAACATCTTCATAGGACCTGACTTTTAGTTATTTTGAAATAATGGATATATTTTACTCTTTCATATTTCCTCCCTTCATTATCTGAGTCACAGATAGTACAACTGACCTCCTGAAGGTAGGTAATTTGCACACACACACCCAAATAAAATAAAATAAAATTTAAAAGGGACAGGATGTTATCCCAAGTGCTTCTATACATGTATTTTGAACAGTCTATTATAAGCAAAATTGTAGCACTAATGGCCTCAAACAATGAATCAAAACATATTGCTGCTTGAGTTACAATGCCAAAATCCTAAAATATTGTGTGAACCAGTGCTGCTATATGTGTAGAAATGAATCATACTGATTTAAGGCAGACTGCCCCCAATGTCAGAAAAAAGTAGCCATGGGTAACACTCAGGGCTTTGCTGATACTAAGCATGGTGGCTCATGTCACTGTACTTACCCAACTCACCTCTGGGAAAGTACTTTTTTAAAAAAGCCTTTTTTATGATGAACATGTGATACTGCTACTATTATTATGTCTTCTCCTCCATTTTCTCATCCCACTCTTTTCCTATGATGTGATTCAAGGCAGCTTACAAAAATTAGATCTAGCTAAAAATTCTCACCACACAAAAGTTAAAAATATAATTAAACGATCAATAGCATTAAAAATCAATTAAAAGAGCAACCATTAAAAGAAAATGACAAATAGACAATATCACTTGGGTGTACGAGTAAATACCTGTATTTTTAATTGTGCTTATGGAAGGAAGGTTTTCATATACTTCTGTAGAACAATATCTGAATAGGTTGAATTGGAGAAAATATTGTCAAATTTTAAATACTGAAGAGATTGCTTCTGGTTTTAAATCGTGATAAAAGATAAATCAAATATTCTGGTCCAAAAACCATCTTTGGCCTAAAAAGGGATAGGTTCGACAATGAATCCTTATGTAACATTTTTCAGTAGCCAAAATTAATAACTTTAGGTGGTTTACTGTATGCTTATTTCTTAGAGCTATCTCTTCCCGCTCACATCCAGTCTTTGCCTACAATTAGACAGGAGTGGGGATTCTGAATACCAAAACTTGTTACCTATTTAATTGACTCACCCACTTTACATGCAGAAGTAGTGCTGTAAATTGCAGAACAGCATGAGGTTTCATTACAATATTCAAAAGGCAATGCTCTTTCTCTTTCTGTCTGTGTTAGCTGCCAAGGATGAAACCACTAAGCATGTGTGTGTGGAGAGAGAGGCATGGGAAAAGATTATTTGAATTCTACATGTTTTGACAGTGTTAAGGGTGAGGTAAATTTGTTAAATCTGTACCCACACAAGGAGGCACACAAACATGATATTTTAACATATTTTACTTTTTGGAAAGATTTTTCCAGGAGCCTTAAGTGATAAGATGTTTATGTGCTAATCATTAAGACAGAAGATTAGCTAAAAACAGCCAGCATCCTGTTAGTGACATACGTAAGCATAAGTTGCATTATGCATGCAGACTGTTTTCCCTGGATATTTCACAAAGACCATATCCCAGCTAGAAGATATAGAAGCAGACATCCATGTGAACAGGTACCACATGGAGCAGAGTATATGTGATTCTAATTGGCTTCTGTTCATTCCACAATGGGGCCCGAGACCCCACTGCAGCGTGTGCAGGTGTCTGTGTGGAACATGTACTAATGCACATTGCATTGCACTTGCAACTGTACCATGGGGTGTCAGCCATGAACATTTAGCAATGATCCCCATGCATTACACCATTGATGTCCAATATAGGAACTGCATGATATAACTCTGCTGGCAATTATTCATGCTGTGTTTCAGCAATGTAGGATTTCAACTGTCATCTCCAAACTGTATTCTTGGCTTTCTTGCTGACCTCTTTTGACCTCTTGGACAAGGCTCTCTCATTTATGAATATACTATTAGCATGTTTAGCAGCAAGTTTATGAATAGGAGCCTGTCACAGGTCTGTTTTTATTTAAATATGTACTTTACCCTTAAAGGAAGATTTTAGGATAAAGGCTCTAGAACGTATCAAAAACATGGAAACTTGGCCACCTTGAAGGAAACCCAGAGACTACATCACAGAAAAACACCAGATAGGAAATTTGAAGAACTCGGGGGATTGGTGCACCATTGACAGATTTACTTTCTGACCTCACAACTCAATTATCACAGCTGGGATTTCAGTATCAAGAGGTGGCAAAAAGTTTGAGCCAGAGCCAGTGGAAAGATGAGGCATTCAGTGTGAGATATGGAGGGTGAAGGATCCTTAACTAAGGAAATGTATCAAGAATAATGGGGCGGAGGGGCAGGCTAATCAAAGAACTACTAATTCTAGTCTGGACGCTATAGGTGCTATAAACTGATGGACTAGCTCCTTGTTCTGAAAGTCACCAGGACAGCTCCTCTGTTATTCAGCGTGGGGTCCTTTGATTTGCTTGTACAGTTGGACAGCTCCCCTGCTTTATCTAGAAGACAGATTGGAGCACAGCTGATTAAAGTGCAGTAGGTGTCCTTGGGGAATATGATCCCAGATTTCCTATTGATTTTGAATAATAGCAAATGCTATATTTTGAACCCCAGGCTGGGCAAGGTCATAAGAAAGGGAGGCAGCAACACTTGGCTCCACCTTCCTGCTGCCTGTCTGCCTGCCTGCCTGCCTGCCTGCCTGCCTGCCTGCCTGCCTGCCTGCCTGCCTGCCTTCCTTCCTTCCTTCCTTCCTTCCTTCCTTCCTTCCTTCCTTCCTTCCTTCCTTCCTTCCTTCCTTCCTGATGGGGCTTGGTAAACTCCTGGCATACTCCATTCTGCTGTGGACTCTCTCAGCTGAGGAAGGAGTCTCCTCAGCTGTGATTGCCACACAGCTCTCCCTGCACCTTCCTCAGCCAAGGAAGCAGTTTCCCTCCCCTCCTGTCCAAGAGAGGCTCACTGCTCCACACAGCCAGTTACCAGTGCCTCTCTTGGTTAAGGAAGGGGCTTCCATCCCTCCCTGGATGACCAAGGTGCACAACATGCAGCCTGGTCCCCTTCATATCTCTTGATTGAGGAAGGAATCTCCCTCCTTCCTTGAAGGAAAGGGGCACAGGAAGTCTGGCTGTATGGTGCCAGGCATCCCTCTCAGATGAGAAAGGACTGTCTCCCTTTTCTTGGCTAAGAGGGGCACATGGCTCCATGCAGCTGGGCCTCCCACTGGATTTGGCACCCAGGTAGGGGCTGTTTTTGGGAGAACAGCATGGACATACTGATCCCCCGCTGTTCTTGCCTTCATCCACAAAGCATGGCAGTACGGTGATTCTGTGGGAGCTGGCAGCCTGGTGTAAGGAAGAAGGCAAGGAAAAGATGAGGAAGGACCCTGGCCAGCAGCAGTAGCCATGGCCCTGGAGTCATGGGAGTTTGCCATGTAGCTCTTTGCCTTGGTCCTGGCACTTGAGGAGAACAAGCTGTGAGTGTTCTCTCCAGCTATTCTATCATCTTTGAGGAAGCAGGGGAACAGTTGAATTGGAGGTGAAATTTTTTTGAGGGTAAGTGAAACTGTGGATGTTGGTCCAGCAGATATAGGGGGCCTCCTATATCTCCTCTTAAGACTCATCTTGAGACAAAGTGCATTTTGTTTTGGAAATTTGCAAGCTTTGAAGTGTAATTTCGATAAACAAAATATAATGAGACTTCTATATACATAGGGGTTCTCTTCCAGGAACCCATATAAATAATGGAAATCGCAAATGCTCATGTCCCATCATATCCAATGGTGGCTACATATGCTTCAGCTTGTCAGTGTGCATGTTGCTGCCACTTTAAGTATAGGATTTGATGCTTCAAGTGAACTGGAAGTTGCACATGTGGGGGTCACGAAGGGCCCATTGTACACACAAAACCATGGTGCATTTTAAAAATGAGAATGACCTAAAATGCTTACACTTTAAAACTTGTAGAAATATGCGTTAGTCAATGAGAAAATATGTACAAACTGAATACACTAGGAAAAATTACTATGTGAGAATGATAAGTAAAGTTTTGTGACCTGATATAAATAAGAAGTAGGATGAGAATTGTTATATTTTATGTATACTTCACCTTCTCTGAAACACTAGGTGCAACTAGAAGCACAATAGGTTATTGGCTGAGATCCTGCATGAATCTGGTGAAGCATAAAGTTCTACCAGGCATAGTTCCACTCCTCCCCCTGCTTCCCAGCTATGCTACCTACCTCCATGCTTCTTGAATATGTCCCTCAGCCATTTAGTGACTAGTGACAGGCTGGGTTGTCCACATGCTATCTACCTGTGTTGCTGCAAGTGGGCTCATGAAGATTGCATCTCCTAAGACCTCAAGGATAATCTCCTAAGGTTTCTTTGTGGAAGGAGATACTAGATACCCCCATCTGCAACAACCCAAAAAGGGCATATGCAAACATGATTTGGAATTACACTGTGTCACCAACACAATTCTGGACATAATATTACAACACAAATAAACTGACTGTCTTGTTAAAAAAATAATTAAATTGAATTTGAAAACATCATAAAAAACAATGCAAGTAAAGTTTAAAGAAACACAACAAAATTGAGAGCAAGTTCTAAATCTAATTGTTAGTCCCAACTAGACTAGATGCATTGAATCAATGAATGCATTTAAACAGGCTTGGTTCACCACCCCTCTCTCATTAGACCGAGGCATTGAGGGTCCTTTGCCACTTTTCAGCTACACTAGATTCTGTCTAAGTCCTTGTTATCATCTTCTGGTCAAGTAGGCTTCCAGTTTGTGAGCAGTGAAAACCAGACAGGCAGAGTTTACATCAAAACATTCCACTTAAGTGTTGGAATATCAGGAATATAGGAAGATGAATGGGCTCTCTGGTAATCTTTCAGACTTTATTATATGTAATCACACATATAAAAAAAAGTACAGTCCTTTTAGTGAGAAACACAGTCACTTCGGTGTCTGGGCACACTACTTTCATCACACAACATTACATTGCATGTAAAACATCTAGGCTTTCCAAACTTAATATCCTTGAGCATAGCTATTTTTATAAACATGCTTTGCATAACTATAAATATCTATAACAGGCATTTGTTACAATGAAAAGGGGAAATATCTATTTTATCACAGCCTAGATGTTTCTCTTATCAGTATCAGCATGTTTGACTCCTACATTATCAAACAAAATCAGCATTATTAGCTTGGAGTCTATACTGCAACCTCCATTGGAGATTGCAGAACAGTCTGATTCCTGTAGCCTCTTGGCTTTTCTCTCTCTCCCTAGTCTCTTCCCAAGCCTATCAGCTGTCCAGTCAAAAACAAAGATGCTGATGGAGCTTCATTTGTGTCATACAATCATATCGTAGATCTTACATATGACCTCACCCCTCTAGTTGGAGTCTTTGGCTGCCTGCCATCTTGATTATATCAGACCATACACCTGCTAGAAGGTTTATTAGTGGTCATATCTGCTCATATTTCAGGTTTGATAGAAATGCAAGCATTCTCCTCTTTTTGTTCACATTTGATAGGCATTCTGCCTATTCACAGTAATACACAATGTTCATTCTAATATACACAGCTTTCTGCATTACATCTTATACTCTATATGTTATACTCTACAGGTTATACTCTTAATTAAATGCAGTAATATAAAATCATCTGGGAATTTTTATTGCCAGAAATTACTATATCCACTGGAACAGTAGGTTATATTTGCATCCTAGTTTCCCAGCTATGATACTGTGGTGGCCTATTATGTGTGTCACGTTATTTCAAAGCTCTAGACTTACAGAAAAAAATGAATACAGCACAGCAATTGTTATCATAGGAATGTAAACTAAATTTGGCTGAAGTTGAAGCAGAATCAATATTCTTTGACTGGTTGGCTACCTCAGGTGAAGTGGGTTTCCTAGTGAAGCTTACAGAGTTGAAACCAAACCTATTTAAAGTTTATTTAGGGTTCAGACTTTGGGGAGGTAGGTGATCTAAACCCAATGTTTTTTCTGTGAAAAAACTCAGGAAGGGAAGGGGGAAGAAGTGGGGTTGAGTGACCAATAGGTTCTTCTAATCCTAAGACTTGTTTTATCAGAGGGTCTATGATCACTGTGCCTTGAGGATATGACTTTATTATAATAGCTAGGAATCCACTCCGGTGTTCTATAGCAATCAAGTGCTTTTTTAGTTTGGGTTTCATGGTGTTTCATGGTGTGGCTTCACCTTCTGTCTTTTCTTTGTTAATCTCCTTTTTAAAATTCAATTGTCCCTTCAGTGTAGAAAAAAACTTATTTTTATATAACCTGAGAATATGGACAGGACCCTTGAAGAAATGAAAGTTGCCACATATATGCAAAGCCTTTCCCCTTCTTGGCTTTTTAAATGGGTCAGAAGGGGACTAGCCACCTGAGTGAAGACAGTTATCAATGCCTCCGTACAATGAGACAGGGCTCCACTATATCTAATGGAGGCAGCTGTAAGGCCTCTGTTGAAAAAGTCTTCACTAGATCCCTCTGTACTGGATAACTATGACCCAGTATCCTACATTCCATTTTTGGACAAGGTATTGGAATATGTGGTAGTCTCCCAGTTCTAGTGGTTCATGGACAAAATGGATTATCTAGATTTATTTCAATCTCATTTCACAACTAGTGATGTGATAGAGATAGCTTTGGTCAAGTTGGTGGATACCTACAGTGAGAACTGGGCAGAGGGGATGTGTTCCTGCTGGCCCTGCTGGACTTCATGGTTTTTGATACCATTGACCATACTAACCTTGAGCATACTAACCTTCTGGGACACCTTGCTGGGACAGGACCTGGAGGCATTGTTTTACAGATGCTTTATTCTTTCCTTGAAGGAGAAGCCCAGAACGTGATAGCCAGAAGGTAACTCCTGTTTGACTCCTTGGTTGCTGGCCTGTGGAGTCCCTTAGAGCTTTGTTTTGTCTCCTGTGTTTTAAATATAAATAGGGTCACCTTAAGATCACCATAAGTTAGAAATGGCTCAAAAGTACACAACAACAACAAAGTCATCAATCAAATCAGCCTGGCCCGTAAGAACATATAAGTGTTAATATAGCAAGTTACCATTAATATGTCTACTCTTGCTAGGATTGCATTTAGGCCTCAGAATTCTCCTGTGGAGAAGCCATATCCTGTGGAAAGGCCATATCCAACAAGGCTTTGTTACTGCCATACTTGTAGGGGGTGAGTGGGTTACAAAATAGACATCAAAACCCCATGAGGCTGCTAATTGTCCAAGACATATTGGAATGTAGAATGTCTGAAACCAGGAATCAACTTTGTTCAGGGGCACAGTTTGCATGCACAGAAAAGCCCCAAAACCACCATCTTTAGATACATTCAACTTGCGGACTTGCTGAGATGTATTGTTGTTGCTACTGCTGCTGTTTTAGAATGGGAAGGTATATATATTCCTTTCTGTGCATATATCTCTTAATACTTGACTTCTATATGCATAAGTAAACAAATTATTACAAGATATTACAACTATCTAATTCCTTTTGCTCCAGAAGAAAATGTGAAATACAAAGGGTGCTCTAAACATTCAACAGTCCAAGTAAGGTCATTGGAAAATAATATAAATTAATAAATTTAAGCACAAAAGAAAATAGAATTGATAAGATAGTTTGAGAGTCAGGGCATTACATGGGAAAATTTCTTGAACAATATAAGCATAAAAGGTACATCCATAAGTATATTATTGTTCGGAATAATGTAAGATGCTAAACAAATACCCTAAAATGGGTGCTTCTGGCACAGGAGACCAGGAGAAGTCACTTCAGGATTCCAATCTGCAGAGAGAAAAGCTGTCTGGCAAAATCAGTAGGCCAGCTATTACAGCATCTCTGTTCTATTTATAGAAAGCTGTTCAAAGCAAGCT
This sequence comes from Ctenosaura bakeri, assembly GCA_948474755.1. Lineage (NCBI taxonomy): Eukaryota > Metazoa > Chordata > Lepidosauria > Squamata > Iguanidae > Ctenosaura > Ctenosaura bakeri. The sequence continues at coordinate 143,850 of CAOLHI010003616.1, read as the reverse complement.
CTGCTGCTGCCTATATCAAGTAGCAAAATTACAACTGCAGGACAAGCATTTTGTAGTATCTATGGCACTTGGCAGGAAGTGAGAATTGGTTCCATGCCAAGGAGACAAAAGGAGAGATACAGCTACTGATGATTGAGGAGGCTGGGGGAAAATATGCAAAGGTATTAACCAGAGCTACACCAGAATGAATGTGAGGTAAAGGCTAATTAGGATTCCTAGACCATACTGGAGGCTGAGATGAGCAGGAATTTATGCAGATTTTATAGAAAAACTACTGAGTACAGCATTATGTCTGTTCAATTTGTGACACATCAAGCTGAATGCAGTCCCATCATATTTTGAGGCCAGTTGGAAGTTTAATAACCCTCGGGTTTTCAGAGTCAAAAGCCAAGTGCAGCAAACCTGGAGCATCAAATATTTTATGGGCCATCCTTGCTGATTAGAAGGCTACATTCTGTAGCCCTGGAACATGAAAAGATGTATCCTCATTGACAGATCTGATCCTGACCTACCTAAAATAGACCCACAGAATCAACAGAATTTAAGTGTTTGCTTTCTAAGCTCCCATTGATTTAGTGGGACTATTCTAGTGGGGACTAGTAACTGAGAAGGCTCCAGGGGACATGATTGACCATCGTGGGCCATTTTCAACTCCCTGTTACCTGTTTTGGTTCCAGGATTGGTGTTTTCCCCCCATTTGTTTGTTTGTTTGTTTTGCTTAAAAATCCAAAGTAACCGTCTCATTTCTTCTGGAACTGCCCCATCACCCCAACTTTCTGAATTAATCAGAAATCATTCCAATCTCATAGAGAAGGGTGTGCAAAGAGGGCCAATGAGTTACATGTGGCCCATGAAACCCCACCAGTTCCCCCAAATCTACCAACCATCCTATTTTTTTTATTTTTTTGTGGCAATTTGGAGGGATTTTTCCTCCCAAAATCGCTCAGAAATCTCCCTCAGACCCATGCAAACTCAAAGAAATATCCCTTTCTCATCCCCACAAACATCCAAGAATGTCATACTACCCTTAAATACTTCTGTTTTCCTGTACAGTCCATTTCAAAATGGTGAGAAGAAGTAACATCATGGCATTTCCTGTGGCCATTTTGAGATGGACTGCAAAAGAAAATGGAGATACTTGAATTTGTTCTGCAGGGTACTGCAGTCTATGGGCAGTTTGGGGGAGAAATTGGCCCTGGGTCTCTGTGGAGTAGCCCCCCCACCTTAGAGGCTTCTAGTTGTGCTACTCATAATTTTTAGTCCAAAAATCTTTTCAGAGAGGCTCAGGGGTTACAAAAGTGCTCTTGGGGGCTGTATGCAGCCCATGGCCCACACTTTGCCCATGCCTGTATTATAATAAATACATATGCATTATGTGAATTCTAGAGTATGTTCTGACCCCCGATGAGAATTCCACTGCAGTTTTCACCTCTTTCCCTCCAAATTCCCAAAAGAGTTCTGTGCAGGTAGAATCAAGTGCATTCTATCCAAACACCTAGAAAAAGGAAAGAAAAAATGGCATAAAGGTAAAAATATGCACTTGAAATATACACTTTGTATACTGTGTACTACTTCCTGACTCCAATGAATTTGAATGCCCCTCATACACTGGAACAAATTTAAATTCCTTTTGAATGGGGCCAAATTACTGCCAAACAGAGCATGCCATTTCTGCTATATTGTATCATGGTTTGCCTCCAAATGGCATAGAGTATTTTTATTCTCTTGCAATGGTTTAACACTGGCTGCACAGAAAAAGACTTCCAAGGTAATACATACATACATACATACATACAATCACCATTAGATTAGTTGGAATTTGTTTTCCCAGATGTTTTATTTCTTTACAGAAAAAGTATATACATGGCAAGTGGCTGGAATTTGGGGGTTTTGCCTACCACAGTTGAAGTGATTTACTTCTGGTGTCCATTCTGCTAGACAAAAGTATTTGAGAAACCAAAATGTCCCACTGTGATGTATTGTTATTGTCATATGCCTTCAAGTCTATTCCAGTTAATGGAAAGTGTATTATAGAGAATGTGACTTGCTTGATTTGTTTGAGAGTGTGACTTGCCCAAGATCACTCAGGGGATTTCCATGGCCGAGCAGGGTTCGAACTCCAGTCTTCCACAGTCCTAGTCCAATGATCAAACTATTACATGCATGAAAGTTAATCATGGTTTGCTGCTTAAGTAATATGTACTATAAGTGCTAAAAGGGCAGGATATATGTATAATTATAAATAAATACATGCTCTCAGCAGGAACATTTCTTGCTGAACAGTTGCATCAAACTGGGAACTGATATTTTAAAATGCAGGGGAATCCAACTCTCTTGCAGGCAATTTGACATTTAGCCTCCTGGAAAAACATGAGAGGACTGGCAAATTGCCAACATCAATTCTTCAGAAAAGACATAAGGCTCATTCGCAAGTCTATGGTTTACTGCAGTTGGAATTCAAACCTCCAGCTGAACAGTATTCATTACCATTGGTCAGTACTGGGTATCCCTTTTTTAAAAAAATACCAATTTGTAATGAACCTACCATTTCCTTAAATGAGCAAGAGGGTTGTTACAAAAGCCAAGTTCTTTGTCTCACGCTTCTGACCTCTTAATCAGGGATAGCTAAGAGGCTAACAGTCCAGAGGTGGTTGCCCCTGGACAAAAGGGCAACTGTATAAACATCAGAAATGAGGACGCTGGATATAAGTAGATGGTGAATTAGGGGAACAAAACTTCCAATGGAGGTGTGCTCAGCAATTTGTATGCAAGGCAGTTTCATTATAGAGAGGTCAAGTGGTGCTCCAAGGTAATTTGCAGTTTTGGAAAAAGGAGTAGAAGGACATTTTATTTTCCTTTGGGGGAAGAAAAAACTCATGTCACAAGGTTTTTAAAAGACCTGTCACAGATATGTTAATGTATACTCTTGAATACAGTGGTGGAGATGCAGATATTTCCTAAGGGTTTTTTTTAAAAGATTATTTCTTAAAAGTGTTTGTTTATTGCCTCTCAGCCCATGAGCTCATGACCCCTAAAGTGATGCATAACTGATGAAACATTATTCAAAAGCAAATTAAAATATTTTTAAACCTGTTATAAAATATAAATTAACATAGAATCCAAACAGTGTATGCTATTAAGCCTTACTGGATATGGATTTGTGATTAAATGAGTACCTGGGTCACAGTACAAGGGCATCAGGCTCCACCTCTACTGTATACATATTCATTAGATCATGGATAGGAAGCTCTCGCTCATGTGGGTGCAAATTGGAAACCCTGCTGCCTCCTCCCTGAGTTCCCCACTTTTCATATACAGTTGTATGCATGAGGGCTCCCTTCACATGTTCTAATAGGAGAAGCTGTACCAGTGAATACGTGTATGGTAGAGAAAAGGGGTCTGCCATGTCACTGAAAAGCCACACTCCCCCCAAACGTGGGCTGAGATTCTGCAACAGGAGACATGTCTCTGGCACATAGCTACAATGTATCTCCCGATACAATCCTCCAAACTCACTTTTCTCTAATCTAGGCCATTTCTGCACTAGACTATCATAGTGCTAATAGTCCACTTTCAACATCCTATGGAATCCTGGGGTTTGCAGTTTAGGGAGGAGTTATAGCATTCAATCATGATTTCCAGAGAACTGAGGAAAATATTTTGCATTGGTCTCCTTCAATGGTCTGTGCTCACCCCAGTTTGGCTAAAGCTAAAAACCAGGCTGACTTGGGCAATTAAGAAGTATGATATGATAAAAGTAATAAAGAGTGAGTTATGCAAATCCCAGTAATCTGATTCAGTGGGGAAACGACTTATTAATGTCTTCATAATTGAGGAATATGGACAGGTCCATTGGTTTACTGGGCATGATTTAACAGTGGTATTTTGCATAGATGGAAAGGAGAAATGTATGTCAAAGAGTTTATCAGCAACATCTCAACTTACTTGGTATCATATATAACAGTGTCAATATCTGCAGTGTGAGATTACAGTGTTGCCATAGCAACAGTTATAACAGAACACACAAAAACAGGTGAACAAAATATAAATTATGAAGGTAGCCAGACAGCTGATCATTTGCAAGATCTTATCTTCAAATCTAATGGATTTTTAAGATATGTCATTTTTAGGAATAAGCAGCAAGCCACAGCCTTAAATATATTGACTCTGTATATATCTGTTGCACTTGTTTGACTGGCCATGAATCTGTGGTCTCAAGACTGTCCAAAAGGAAAAGATTTCAATGGGGTTTGTTTTCTTTGTTCTGCTTTGTTAACCTCAATAGGCTTGAGAAACATTTACTGTGCAGACTATTCTCCTGACCTTAAGAAACACATCTGTCATCCTTATCATTTCTGTACCCTTTAGGCTTGGTGTGGTATCAGTCATTTTTCTTTGGAGGATTTCAGGGTTGCTTGTGTTGCCAAATGGGACATGACATAGAAAATATCTTGTGAATCACATTACAAAAATTGCCATGTTGACAATGTCAGGGTCTAAGGGAATGTGACATAAATTTTATTCATAGAGCAAGAAGTCCTAATAAAAACTGATTCTGTTCTTAAAAAATTGGCAGCATTGTTCAAAGAATCTAGAAAATCGCTTGTTATCCTGTCAAATGAATGAACACAAAAAAAAAACCTTCTAATTGTGAGGTATGATAGAAATAAAGGCAAGTATCCCACCCTTTAGAAGCTATTAAAATACATTGCATGACTCTTGGGTTCATTACCAGTATAGACACAAGGTCAGGCAACATGTACTGAGTACATAATTTAATCTAAATTAACAAGAAAAGACCTCACTAATGTAAAAACAATGGCTGGCATTCCATATTTTAGTTACAGATTTGTAAGGGAGAGGTTGTTGTTGTTGTTGTTATTGTGTACCTTCAAGTCATTTCTGACTTTTGGTGACCCTAAGGCAAACCTGTCATTGGGTTTTCTGGGGCTGAGTGTGTGTGATATGCCCAAGGTAACCCAATAGGTTTCTATGGACAAGCAGGGAATTGAACCCCGGGCCATTTCTGCACTGTACTGTTATAGTGCTATTATTCCACTTTCAACATCCTATGGAATCCTGAATTTTGCAGTTTAGGGAGGGGCCTTTGAGTGCAGAAATGGCCCTGGTCTCCAGGATTCTGGTCCAACACTCAAATCACTACACCATACTGACTTTACAGGATTCACTAACACAGCATAAATACCCTAAAAGCATGAGATCCCATCCAATCTCGGAAGTTAAACCACGTCACCCCTGGTTAGTATTTGGATGGGAAACAACCAGTGAACACCAAGTGCTGTAGGCTATATTTCAGAGAAAGGAATAAAACAAGATCAGAAAAAAAGTTGAAAATTTGAACCAGAGTTTACAGAAACTTACTGCAGACCTAACAACAATAGATCAAAAAGTGGAAGATATCCTGGAAAAAAATCAAAAACTGGAAAATCAGATGGAGCATAGAAAGAACAACAGAAAGATAAAGAGATTATAATGAGATTGGAAATCTATCAAAGAAGCAGATGTTTGAAGTTACGAGGCCTCCCAGAACAAAAAAAGGAAAATCTACACCAAAGAGTTAGATATTTTAGCACCATATATAGGTCAAAGAAGAGGGAGATAGATAGATAAGGTCTTCAGAATTGCATCGACAGTGGCAAAATGGAAAGACTTACTTCAGGATATTGTGGTTTACTTCACCAGGGAAAAGATTGGGACTTAATCATGGAGCAAAACTATAAGGAAAAGTTAATTGTTGATGAGACTAAAACAAATTTTTTTCAAGATATACCGCCAAGTGTGATGAGAAGCAGAAGAGAGTACACATTTTTGACAAGGATCTTGCAATCTCTAGAAATAAGATATAGATGGGAGATACCAGAAGGCCTTTCCTTTCTTTTGAGGGCAGGAGAATAAAGATAAGCTCTGTTCAACAAGCAATAGAATTTTCTTTCTTTTTTTTTCTTTATAATATTTTTATTAAAACAACTGTTATTCACATTACATACTTGTATTGTCATATTTTCAAATTAAAAAAACAAAAAAAGCAAGCTTATTTACCATGTTATCATACAATCTATCCATTTCTCTTATAACTTCCCCTCAACTCTTGATAGAACCTCTATTTAAGTAACTTATCGTGATCTCAATAAACATAAATTCTCTAATGTAGACTGGCTTCTTTAAATTACATATTATAGTATACGTATTACCTATTATAGTATACAGATCTATTTCTCATCATATCCATATACAATTATCCAGCTATTCAACTCCTTTAATATCTATATCCAGTTTTCTTCTATTACTGTCTTAATTGATCTCAAATCATCAAGTTTTTTTGTCTGCCTTTTATCCCGCAGATTAAGTGTAAGGTCTTCTAAAATAATAAATTCTAAAACCTTCTGTATCCATTCTTGTATTTCCGGTATTTCCTCTTTTTTCCAATATCTAGCATATACAATCCTGGCAACCGAAACCATATACAGAATTATATATTCATATCTATTATATTTCTTATCAATCTGATGCAACATATTTAAAAGATATATTTCAGGTGTCATAGGCAACTCTATTTGTAAAATTTCTGTCATTGACTTGTGAATATTTCTCCAATAAACCTTAGCTTTACAACACTTCCACCACATGTGATAAAAGGTTCCGTTTTCTTGTGAACATTTCCAACATGCTTTATTTTCCAACTTGTATATATTTGCAAGTTTTGATGGATCTAGGTACCATCTATGAAGCATTTTTATGTAATTTTCTTTTAAATTCTGAGCTAATGTAAATTTTTGTGTATTAGCCCAGCTTTTTTCCCAATATTCCAGGTTTATCGTATGTCCAATATTCTGTGCCCAGACGATCATAGATTCTTTTATTCTCTCAGTTTCTAATTCCATATCCAGTAAATATTTATATAAGTGTGATGTTAAATGTTCCTTTTTCTCAAATACTATTTTCTCCCATTCATTCAGTTGAGGGTTTGTCTCAATTCCTTCTAATTTAAGATCCATTTTAAATTTTTCCTTTAGTTGTATATGTAGGAACCATTGACAATCCCAACCTTCTTCTGCCAATTCTTCTCTTGATTTGATTCTTTGATTTCCTTTGGAATCTGTAATTATCAAATCTCTATATGTAAACCATCTATCAAATGGTTGTTTTGTTCTTCCCATCAAAGCCTCTTGGGGTGACACCCATAACGGTATTTTCAAATATATTTTCTTCTTCCAAAATTTCCATATTCCAAATAATGGTTTTCTTATATAATGATTAAGAAATTCTTTATCAGCCTTTGACTTTTGGTACCAAAGATAACCATGCCATCCGAATCTCAGACTTGATCCTTCAAGATTCAGTACTCTCTCATTCTTCAATTCCATCCAATCCTTAATCCAATTCATTCCATTGGCAAGGAAGTATAATCTTAAATCTGGGACGTTACAGCCACCTCTTTCTTTCCTATCAGTCAGTATTTTCCATTTAATTCTTGGTTTTTTAGCAATAGAATTTTCAAGAGAAATACCTGTAAACCATTTCAAAGATAGCAAAAACTGAAGCTAAAAAGAGACTAGAGAAAATAGTAGAATCAAAACAGATGGGAATGGCAGCAGCAGACGAATTTAGCCCAATGTCCGAAGAAGAGTTAGAACCAGTAGAACCAGAAGAGAAAAATAAAAAAGGGAAGTAAAGACAACAAATCAGCAAATATGAACATAATTTCATGGAATGTATGAGGAATCAACTCACAGATTTTCCATCATCTAGAAAGATTAAGATCTCAAATTACTTTTTTACAAGAGACCCACATACAGAAAAACCAAGAAAAATATTTGTATAATTCTAAATTAGGTAAATGTTTTGCGTCCCCATACTCAAAGAAGAAAAGAGGAGTCACAATTTATGTGGATAAAGATATTCAAGCTAAGGAGATCTTTAACGATGAAGAAAGGAGAATACTGGGCATAGAACTTTTGAAACATGGTAAAAGAATCTTACTGATTGGAGTCTATGCCCCAAATGAAAACAAAACTGATTTTTATAAAAAAAATGTGATAAAAAATATCAACATATGAGTATGAAGACTGGGTTCTTACGGGAGACTGGAATGGAGTCCAGGATGTTAAATTAGACAAATGAACAGACGAATGAAGAACAAGTAAAGAAAGGGAAATTGCCAAAAAACCTTTTCAAGATGTGTGAAGAACTAACTGTCATAGATGTTTGGAGAGCCCCTTATCCAAATGTTAAAGACTTTACTTTCTTCTCTGAAGTACATCAGTCTTGGTCTCGAATCGATATGATTTTCATCTCTAAACATTTATTAGCAGATATAAGGAGAACAGAAATACTACCAAAGGTTATCTTTGACCATCATCCAGTGATGTTACAAATGCAAGATAAGAACAAGCAATTTCAGTGGAGATTGAATGACAGCTTACTTAATGATGAAGAGATAGTTAAAAAAGCAAAAGAAGTTTTAAAGTTATACTTCGAAGAAAATATAAGAGAAGAAATGAAGATGAAAATGGTCTGGGATGCATCAAAAGCAGTAGTGTGAGGTTTTTTAATACGGTAATGACAAATCCAAAACAAAAAAAGGCAAGAGAAATATCAAGCATTATTGATAAAACTTCAAGAGAAAGAAAAAGAATTTAAGGCAAACCCACTTCAAAAATAATTGCAACAGGAGATTAGGAAAATACAGAAAGAGATGGCAATAATTACAGCTGAAGATATAAAGAAAAAGATGAAACAGATGAAACTGACTCAATTTGAACATGCACATAAAATTGGGAAATAGCATACAAACTCAAGAAAAGGAAGGAAAGGAAAATAATTGCAGAATTGAAACACGGTAAGAATCTGATTACTCAACATGGAAAAATAAAACAAAAATTTGAAGAATACTTTGGGAAATTATTTTATGAAACAAAACCTCCTCACCAATATGAGAAAAATTCGTCTGAATTTTTTCAAAATGTAAAGATCTCTAAAATATTGCTGGAAGCACAGAATAAGATGAATAAATCAATAACACTTACTGAAATTGAAGAGGCTATAAAAGATTTGAAAGTTGACAAGGCACCAGGACCGGATGGCTTTACAGCGCTATATTATAAGAGATTTATAAAAGAACTGATTCAACCAATTCATGCAACCTTGAAAGAAATTGAGAAACATGGAAAATTGGAATCCTGGGGAGAATCAAATATTGTACTGATACCTAAAGAGTGTAAAGATTAAAAAAAGTCAAAAACTATCGACCAATCTCCTTGTTAAATATAGACTTCAAAATTTTTGTGGCAGTGTTGGCAAAATGGTTGAGAGAGATACTACAGGATAAGATTCAAGAAGGTCAAACAAGCTTTCTCCCTGGTAGATATATGAGAAGCAATGTAAGAATAATTCTAGATGTAATTGAGTATTATGATAAAAACCCAGGGAAGAAAGCTGCACTTATTTTTCTAGATGGAGAAAAGGCATTTGACAACATTTTCTGGGCTTTTATACATCAGGTACTAAGAGAATATAACCTGGGAGAAGACTTTTGTAAATGGATTGAGACGATTTATCAAGAATAATCTGCAAGGCTAATAATTAAAGGAGATATTTCGACAAGCTTTGCAATAAATAAAGGGGTACGGCAAGCATGCCCATTATCACTCTATTTATAGCTGTTTTGGAAGTATTGTTGAATATAATAAATGAGGATTCACAGATAAAAGGTTTGAAAATAAGAAAAAAGGAACTGAAACTAAAATCTTTCACAGATTATGTAAGTATAGTTTTGGAGGATCCACAAGAATCAATTCAAGCACTGATGGAAACTCTGCAGAGATGTGGACAAGTGGCAGGATATAAGATAAATAAGGAAAAGACAATGATGATGTCATTAAATATGACTAAAAAAGAGCAAGCCGAATTGGAGAGAAGATCTGGATGTCAATTAACTAAGAAAACAAAATATTTAGGAATCATTATAACAAAAAAGAACCAAGAACTATTTGACAACAACTATCTGAAGACATGCAAAGAGATTAAAACTAATATGGAAAAATGGAAAAATTTAAATTATTTCTCCTGGGAAGACTAAATGCTTTTAAAATGTCTTTATTACCTAAACTCATGTTCCTTTTTCAGAATTTACCCATAATAAGAAGAGAGAAGGTATTTAAAGAATGGGAAAAGGATCTTCAAAAATTTATTTGGCAAGGGAAAAAGCCAAGAATAAGACTTAAAATACTTCAGGATGCAAAAGAGAGAAGAGGGTTTGATCTACCATCATTGAAAATTTATTATTATACCTGTTGTTTGGATTGGATTAAAGACTGGATTCAACTAGAGAGAACAACTATAAAAGAATTGGAAGAAACAAATAACAGATTTGGGTGGCATGGATATTTATGCTATGATAGATTAGTGGTGAACAAAGTGTTTAACAATCATGGCATTTGGAAGACATTGTTAAAGGTTTGGCTACAAATAAAGTGGAAATATTATACAAAACTTCCAACATGGACCTCACCACGAGAAGGATATAAAATTGCACCAACAAAACAAGGAAATTTATTAACATATCAAGATATATTGAAATGGGAGGGGGATAAACCAAGAATGCGTACAGCAGAAGAATTGAAGGCTGATGGACATGAGTTAAATTGGTTCCCATGGCGACAATTCAAAGAAAGATTCAAAATGGACCAAAAATTGTATGGATCTTTATTTATTTATTTATTTATTTATTTATTTGTATCCCGCCTCTCCATATGGATCAAGGCAGCGAGCAACTTACAAATAGCATGTATTTCGAAACATTTTTCTATACATGCCCCCAACAATCTGGGTACTCATTTTACCTACCTGCGAAAGGACGGAAGGCTGAGTCAACCTTGGAGCCGGGCAGGATCGAACTTAATTAGACTCACTGATGAAGGGAAATCAAAAGAAGAGAATTTCTTAACTTTACAAATTATTGTTGTAAAGAGAAAGGGAACCAGAAGTAGTTAAAGATACAATGATCAGATGGGACCAGAAAGACATTGACTTAGGAGAGTGGAAATTAAAAGTTCTGGATATGGTAAAGACAGAAAAATTAGCATTCTCTTTGAAAAACAAACCTATCCAGAACTTTGAAAGGAAATGGAAAGGAGTTTTGGATTGGATAAAGACATAAATGTATAAGAAACTAAAGAAAGAAAGAAATGTAATTGCTCTTCTCTTTTGTGAATGGAAACAAAGTAGATTCAACTGGAGAATATAAGGACGGAAGTGGGGAGTGGGAATGGGATATATCTGTCAATGGTGTATATCCACTCTGTTTTTTTATGAAACTAAATCTTTTATAAAAATATATTAAGTATATTTCAGAGAAAGGAACTGACAAAACCACCTCTGAGTATTCCTTGTCTAAGAAAATCCTACCAAGTTCATGGGGTCACCATAAGTCAACAGGTGGCTTGACAACAGATAAACACATTCACTAGCACCATGTAGTCACAATTGTGGCACAATTACCATAATCCTAAATGACCTCCTCACCCTACCCACAAACCTATTTTACCAGACAGAAGCTGCACTGAGAGGAGGAGCTTGATTCTGGCAGTGTTAGGGTGGAAGAAGGGGACTCTGCAACATAGGGATTCAGGTGGTAGACACTTCCACCCTGAAGCAGTCAGAAGCAGGACTCTTGTCATAATTCCTTGTTGCAGCCTCAGTCACTCGGGGGAGGCAGGGTGGAAATGTTATCCTCCTGAACCCCAGTTGCCAGTTTAATGAACCTCCCTCTCTTGGTGCAAAAACTGCCTGGTAAAGTAGGCTGGGAAGGTGTCAGTCCAGGTGATACTACTTACTTACACATTCATACGTGCATACATACATAAGGTCTTTATCACATACAGTGGGTAAATTTCACAGCAGGGTAATAGCATCTTTATCTGGAATTTATCACATGATGTTCTTCTTCTGTTGTTTTCTCTTTTGTAGAAGAAGCTCTTTGCAAACCCTGAACAACAGAAGAGGAACAAGGTCATGTGATAAGTCCAAGCCAAAGACACTTTTATCCTGCTGCTAAGTGTGATTTACCTGCCTTGTGTGATAAAGTCCCTAAGTAGATGGTGTAGAATATGGACCAGTATTTTTGTTGTTGTTGTTTTTATTGATATTGATATTAAATTTCTTTATATCCCACCTTTTCCCCAACACTGCAACTTAAGGCAGTTTTTCACAAATTAAAGCATTTGCAAAGATGAAAAGAAAAACTTAAAAAGTTGTTGATCAAATGCAATTAAACTGTCTGTAATATAAAAACCATTTAAAAAAAAATCAATCGGAAAACAAAAGATAGAAGTCAGTAAAACAACACACTTTTAAAAACCCTTGTAGTGAATTCCTAAAAGGTTGTCAGAGCAGAAAAGTTTCCACCTGCTGAGAGAAGGACAGCAAGGGGAGAGCCATCCTAGCTTCTCTAGTGAGGGAGTAGCAAAGCCTGGGAGCAGCCACTGAGAGGGCCCTCTCCCATGTTCCCACCAAACACGTCCTGGGAAGTTGGTGGGACTCAAAGAAGGAAACAATGGAAAAGAGATTCCATCTTAACATTAGGAAGAACTTCCTAACAGTAAGAGCAGTTCAACAGTGGAATACACTGCATCGGAGTCTGGTGGAATCTCCTTCTTTGGAGGGTTTTAAATACAGGTTGGATGGCCACCTGCAAGGAATGCTTTGATGGTATATTCCTGCATGGCAAGGGGTTGGACTCAATGGCCCTTGTGGTCTCTTCCAATTCTATGATTCTATGGGCCTCCCTAGAAGATATAGCCCAGGCCTAGATCTTATAACCTCTTATACAGAGAGATACAGTCCTTCATAGAATCTGAATCCAAGCTGTATAATCATAGTGCTTATGAAACTAACAAGTTCATATACATTGCAAATCCTTCCATTATTGATCCTCAAATGAAGATGCACTCACCTACTAGAAAGAAGTGTCAAAACAATACAATGGCTGGAACTCAGGCTGGGACAACTTCATGCTTACTCACTTCATATGTGTATGAATGTGCTTTTTCAGGGGCACTGTGGAGATTTGTATTCCTGTTCTCTTTGTCCTCATCCAAAGCCCCCCTCTTGACCTACTTTAAAGCCCTGAAGCTGCCTCATTACAGGAATTCTGTGTTTCAACATGAACAAGTAAGATTGGGCAAGCATCTGGCAATCTCCCAACAGCCAAACACACCATGGTAACAGAAGTGCTGACACCTCCAGAGGTCCCCCTTGGATCCCAGTGCTGGTGCATCCAGCTATGAGAGGCAGTAACCAGACCTTTTCCAATCTTTCCTACTCACATTGAAGCACAGAATGCCTCTATGAGGGGGCTTCAGGGTTTTAAAGTTAGTTGAGGAGATGGTATATGGAGATACTTATACTACATGGAGAGGGGGGATCAGTGTGGTTTGAATGTTAGACCTTCCTCTGAGACTGAGAGGATGTGGCTTGCCCAAGGTCACCTAGTGGGTTTCCATGGCTGAGCAGGGATTCAATCCCTGGTCTCCAGAGTCATAGGCCATTTCTTCACTACACGGTTATAGTGCTATTATTCCATTTTCAACATCTGATGGAATCCTGGGGTTTATAGTTTAGGAAGGGGTATTTAGAATTCTCAGCCAGAGAGCTCTTTCTACAAACCCCAGAATTCCACAAAAAGTTGAAAGTGGAATAATAGCACTATAACAGCGTAGTGAAGAAATGGCCTGTGACTCTGGAGACCAGGGATTGAATCCCTGCCCAACTATGGAAACCTACTAGGTGAGTAGGCAAGCCACATCCTCTCAGTCTCAGAGGAAGGCAAAGGCAAACCCTCTCTGAACAAATCTGGCCAAGAAAAACCCATGTCAGGCTTACTTTAGGGTCAGCTTAAGCTGGAAACAACTTGAAGGCACACAACAAGAAGATGTAGAATTGAGGCCAATACCTACAAAACAACATAAGGTGGCTTCTAATGAATCAGTACATTAGGCCACCTAGTTCAGGATATTTGCTTTAACTGGCAGCTCTTCAAGCTTTCAGGGAGGATTCTTTCCTAGCCCTTTTTGAAAATTCCTGGTATTCCCTGATGGTTTCTCTTCCAAGTACTAACTAGGCCTGTTCCTGCATAGCTTCCAAAACCAGATTAAATCAGGTGTGCCTGGGTTGGTAAAGGCCTTGTTTAAGTACAAGCTTGGTAGTCAAAACCAACCATAGACTTTGTAGTGTTGTGTGAGCAAACTGAGAAAAGAGGGACAAAATACTTATTCTATACAAGAGTCAATTGTGTATTTCAGTATCCAGTGTCTATTGATCCTCCCCCCTCCCATTATACTGGAGCCTTCTGTAACACAAACAGTATATTCTAGCAGGTTTCCTAGTTCTCTGCAGCAGATGCTTAAGGTGCACAAAGGGGCTGTAGGAGGGGAGGGGAGTTAACTACTTTAATTAATGTTCCATTGACACAAAGCAGAACTGAGAAATATTATGCCATTACTTTTCAGTTAGTGATTGGATACAGCCACTGAAGATGCTGATTCACAATGAAAGACTTGGAAACAGGAGTCCCACAAAGAGAGCTACAGTTTCCTGTCAAAGAAGGAAACATGAGACAGAATATTTCCTGCCAAGGATTAATGACTACATTAGCATTCACTTAGGTGCCCTTAGACATTCTCCCAGTGGGTGCATCAAAGAGAGAGAAATGGCAGGTGAGAGGGTTTGCAAAAGCCAAGAGCTCTCTCCACACTTTAAACCTTCTGCAGTAAAGATTTCTGAACATGCTGGAGCTTTTCATTGCCCACTGTAACCATAAGAATTGTATTTTTTTAATCCACCTAATAAATTAACTAGGAGGAGCAATGCAGAACTGCAAGTCTCAAAATTAACAATAGTGGTTCCAGGCATATTCAAAAATCTTTGGTGTAGGGTGAGGAACTGTTTGAGTTTTAAATAATTGTTTATTGACTCAGAGGCAGGAAATCTATGACCTTTCAAAGTGGGACTCACATCTCCCAAGACAACATGGCCTAATGCCAGGATGAGAGCTGTCATCCAGCAATCACTGCAGGGCCACTGTTTTCCCATCCTTCCATTTAGAAGAAACAATCCTTGATTTAATTCTGGGAGCTATACTTTTTATTATTATGGACTAATGAACAAAGACAGCATACACACTTGCATGTGTGCGTGCATGCATAGGTGTGCAGTTGTTCCTTCCCTGGACTTCATTTCTGCAGAAAGACATGGAGCAGGAGCATCTAAAAATAAGTGATGCTCCTCCCTCCATTCACAATATTTCTTCACAATAAAACATTATATAAAACAGAGCTATAACTATTCTTGTGCTCATGCAAAAAGTTCTATATATGTAGGTATGTAAATCCTGATTTGATTCATTCTCATGTAGTAAACAATTAAGCTAGGACAGAGTATTAAGCAACACAAGTCACTTGAAACACTGGATCAGGGCAGAGACAATGTGCACATTTATTGGCTTGTTGTTTTTTTTAATGTGATATTTTCTGCCCTGTTGTAACAATGGTAAACTTGAATGGATTGTTTAAGCCAGTGGTTCTTAGTCTGGCTCCCATGGAGCCCTCACAGGGGGTCCACAAAGTGCTGCTGCTGCTGCTGCTGGATACCAACAGCTGCAGCAGCAACCCCTCTCTGCCAACAGCTGATTTTTCTGAGAAAGGAGAGAAAAAGAGGGGAGTACACCTGCATGTTCAGATCAACCTTGCTCCTTGAGAAGCCTGGGAGAGGGAGGCCCTTTTCGCACGGCATTTGCCATGTGAAAGGGTGCCTGGAGCGTCGCATGATTATGAGGAGCGATCTGCACGATGCACTCACAATCGCTCGATGCTTCAGGGACCAGCAGGCATTGATCGTGCACCTTTTCATTTTCAGCTGGAAGCCGAAAATCGTGCGCAATCATGCATTGCTCCCAGCCTCCACGTGCACTTACCTGGCATGTGGAGCCTCTGGAGCTGTGCTGGTCATGCTTCCTGCCCCAGTGCAGCCTGGGAAACTCCCAGACTGTACTGCGGAAGGAAGAGGGGGGGCTCTCACGCAAGCAGGCAGCTTGTGCAGAGCTGAAGCAGCAGGGATGCGAAAGCCTCTTGCCAGAGGCTGCTCACGCAATCCCCACACCCCAGTGCCAAAAAAAGGTAAAGTGCAGAAAGGGAGTGTCAGGCTGGGTGAAAGAGTTCAAGAGTCACTTGGATTCATCATGTACAGACAGGAACCACCTGGTGATCACTGGCTTTCTGCCTTCATTCTGCCTCTGCTTTTCTCCCTCCCTCCTTTCTCTGGGTTGCCAACAGATGTGAGCAATAGCAATTAATAGGATAATTTTTCATTTTGGAAGGGTGCTGCTGCTGCTGCTGTTGATGCACAGGATGCCTCATTTTATTGTCTCTTCCAGGCAACAGCAGGGGATATGAGCACCAAGAGACATGCCAGCAGGCCAAGTGCGTACACCCAAACTACTCCCACATTTGCAAACAGGAGAGCAGTTTCAGCACCTGCACTTCTCCCTCCCACCCACCCTGCTGCCATGTCCCAGACAAAAGAGACACAGCAGCAAGCAGGTGCATATGCCCAAACTGTTCCTTCATTTGAAGACCCCTGATGAGCAACTTTAAATAAATATTTGACTATTTAAACTTAAATTTAAATACTTAAATCTTGAGTTAAGTCTTGGGGACCCCAGCAACAAATTATATTTACAGTGGGTCACCAGTAAAGAAAAGGTTATGAACTACTGGTTTAACTATTTATAATTAATCTGCCTATCATTTCATGCTTGTTCACTCCCTTTCTGTGTGGTTCGACAAGAGGTGTATGACACTAGTTTTTCAAAGACACCAAAGTTTTGCCCAAAGTAGATAAATGCATTTAGAGTCTCCATCTTATGTTTGAGGTGTGTTCTCTCAAAGGGGTTGGGGCACTTGCTAGATCACAAACTGAGTGTGTGTTCAATCTGTTACTTTCAAACAGGATGAAGATCCAAAATCTGCATTCCTGATATTAAATACATTCACTCCTTTGATGGTGATGCAAACTGGTAGCATCTTTAATCAGATGCACACCCATAATTTCTGATGGAGATACAGGGAAGGAGGATAATCTTCTTCCCCTTCCATTTTTTAAACTGAAAAAACTGATTATTTTTTTAAACTGGAAAAGGTATTCCAGTTTAAAAAGATAATCAGTTTTTTCAGTTTAAAAAAATGGAAGGTGAAGAAGACTATTATTTTTTTTTAAAAAAAAAAGTTGTCTTCCATCGTTGTCATTTATTTATAAAGCACCTACCTGCGAGTTAATTATAAGTTTGGGTGATACATTCCATTTTTGTGTCCTTCACCCACAAGACTTAATGTTTCAGAACTTCATGGAATTTGTTCCTATTGTGTGGCTTTTAGTACTTCTGTTGTTGTCATGGCATTGCAAATGCATTACACCAAGCTGAATCTGGTCTCACAATATCTCTCAGGCTCCTTTTATAACCATTATAATGCTTGACTTCAATTTGCACTTCCATGGCAGAGGAAGAATAACTTGATATTTCATTGTCCTGAGATACCTTTGCAAAGCTTCATTGTGTTAAAATTACAAGCTTGAGAACTTGGGATAAAAGAAGGAAAGAATAGTGTTTCCGTCCCACAAAAACACACAGCCATGTTCTCTGAATCTTGTGACTTAATTGAAATGTAGTAGTTTGTGGCCCAACAACCCATCTCTTACCTGCCCCTTCAGAAAACTTTTCTCTCTGTCAGTCTTTGAATTGTTTCAGCCTACTTGAGCTCTGCTTACAAATGTCTTTGGACACTTTGTAATCATAATGGTAATGTTCTCAGTTGTAAGTGCAGATCTTAAAGCAGGATGCACTTCATATGTTCTAATGGATATTGCATAGTACGAGTAGCAGTGAAGCCTCTGAAATTCACTGTCAAGTGAGTGTTACAATTCAGAATATTCAGTTTCTTGGGGAACAAAGCAGTTTGCTGTCCACCTTTTTTAAGGGAAGGGGAAGCTCTCAGTACGGTCAGGATGAAGACAAGGGTATGATGGAACAAGCTAAGCAAAATAGTGCTGCTAACAGGGACCTGAGAGGTGAGAAGAAAAATGGAAGAGTGTAAAGACAGAGGAATGAGAAGATAACACAAGGAACTGAGGTAAGAAGGGTCTTCTCAGAAGAGGATGCTGAAGAACTTTCACATTGTTTATGACAGAAGGCTTCATACTATGTAGAAAATGGAAAGATAAGTGCATGTGACACTGTTCAGGGTAGCTAAATGAAGTAGAACTTTAGGCAGTGGCTTCTAGCTTGCAAGTCTAGGTTACAATAACTGGAATTCTATTACTGGGAACCTTAAGGGTCCAGTGAGTGCCAAAGACATTTTGGCAGTGCAGTTGAGATTCATATGCTGATTTGATACTAACCAGCCAATATCTGGAATGGATATGCTTATGAAATTTGCTCCTGTGCTTATCAAATTAGGAAGAGTAGCTAATACCCCAGAGGACAAGATGAGAATTCAAAATAACCTTGACAGTTTGGAGAGCTGGGCCAAACTTAATAAAATGAGCATCACCAGGGATAAACATAAAGTCCAATAACAGTTAACTGGCATTGTTTTGCAGTTTTAAAAAATGTAAAAATTAGACAGGTGAAGTTGTTTCCAAAAATTAAAATATCTCCTTCATCAAAGAGCAGAAACTAAATAAGCAACAACACAATTTTATAATGTTTACTAATATACAATTCCGTACATTCTTACTTTTGTGTATTTCCCATGCAATTCATACAGCATAAACAAAAGTATAGCATTCAGATCAAGGGAAGTAATAGTACCATTGGTAATTGGTACTATTACTGCATTGGTCACATCTCACCTGGAATACTGTGTCCAGTTCTGGGAACCACAGTTCAAGAAGGATATTGTCCAGCTGGAATGTGTTCAGATGAGAGTAACCAAGATACTAAAAGAGCTGGAAACCAAGTCCCATGAGAATTGGTTTAGGAAGCTGGGTATGTTTAAGCTGGAGAAGAAAAGACTGAAATGTGATATGACAGACATCTTTAAATATCTGAATAGATGTCATGTAGAAGATGTGGCAACCTTTTCTTTTTCCCTTTTTTTTTTTTTTGCTGTTCCAGAGACTAGAAACAAACAATGGATTCAAATTTTAAGAAAAGAGATTCCAACTAAACATTACGAAGAAAATCTTGACTGGAAAAGCCATTTAACAGTGGAGCAGACTCCCTTAGAATGTGGTGGACTCTACTTTCTTGGCACTCTAGACAGAGATTGGATGGCCATCTTTTAGGAATATTTTAGTAGTGTACTCCTGCATGGCATGGACTATATGGCCCATGTGGTCCCTTCCAAATCTATGATTCTTTGATTCTATGGACCTTTCTGCATTCCACTGTCATAGTGCTATTATTCCACTTTCAATATACTATGGAATCCTGGGGTTTGCAGTTTAGGGAGGGGCATTTAGAATTCTCATCTAGAGAACTCTTTGGCCTCAGCAAACTACAAACCCCAGAATTCCACAGGATGTTGAAAGTGGAATAATAGCACTATAACTGTAGGGTGGAAAGGCCCAATAATACTACATTCTAGAACTTCAGGTTCAATACAGAAGACATCATTACTCTGTGCTACAGTATGGTGGTAATCCTGTGGTTTAGTTCACATATAATATCCAATGGTTTGGGCTGACTCATACTCATACAGTTCATTTCCCCCTTCCTTCCCTCAGGCATGTTGATCCAAATGCCATTCTAATTGGTTTTGTGGGCAAATTATGAAGCTATAGGTCTACATTCCACAAATAGTCTTAAAACCTCCTCTGAATAAATCTTGCCAAGAAAATCTCATGATTGGGTCATCTTGAAGTAACCTTAATATAGAACCACTTGAAGGCATACAACAACAAACAAAAAGAGTACACTATTATATACATGGGAACTTGGCATATCAACATTTAGGGAGTTCATTGATTCAGTGACTGTGTTACCCTGTATCTCGGGGGTCCTGTAAGGGACACCCAAATATCCAAATATTAACACAAATGGGGAAATTAACTAGAGCACACTTGCTGGTTAACAAGAGGCAGGGTAACTTTAGCGGGGTCTTTCGCCCAATGTCTACAGCGGCAGGTCAATGAGCCAGGCAGTTTCAGAATAAACCAGTTAATGTTTTATTAGAAAATAACAAATAAGACAGGCAGACACACTACTAACTGAGAAATAGGAAAAGGAACGGAAAAGGAGAGCTTAGGGATAGGCAATACGATACCTTGATCTTGTAGTCCTGGGAAGCTGGAGAAAAGGGGAATTCAGCGCTGAGAGGAACTCGCCACACAAACCGACAGCAAGGCGGGATGAAACTTGAAAAGCAGGCAGTGAACTCTCAAAACTAGGGGTTTATATAGCAGAAATTGTGCCTGAGGGCCAGACCATAAACGTTGAGAACAAAGCGAGTTTCGGACTGGACAAAGGCTTGAAAATGAGTCTGAACTGCTGCTATTGGATTAGCGCCGGTAGATCAATAGTGTGGCCAATATGCAAATTGGGGAGCACTTAACATGGCCTTGTTAGTCATTGGTGCAAATCCGGCATCATTGTAAAACAAAATGAATCTGCAAGCCAGGTCCCAGAGCAATCGACCAAGGCTTTTGAAATGCCCACCTGAGAGGGGAAGTTGGAAATCCCTGTCATTAACAGCTGCTCCTTGTGTCGGGGGACCCTTGCACACATGAGCCGGGGTGCCATGAAAAGGTCAAATTATTTGATATCAAAAGAGATATCTAGTGCTATCAATGCCCAGGTCTGAACCACAGTAACAACTGTACTTTAGTTGGAATTAAGAATGGATGTAGGCCATAGTTTACTTGCCTCAAACATAATAGGAAGCTGTACTGTGCCACAAGTCAGAGAGGAAAAGAAGGAAGAAATTATGAGTCTGACACATATTCTTAATGCCCAAAGCATGATTTGGGTATTAAGTATGGACCAAATCCTTGGGATACATAATGCTTTGGAAAACTGGATTCTTTTAACGAATTCAAAAGGAAAAGGTGAAACCTAAACATAACATGTTGAGGACTGAAAGGGAACAGTTTCTGACAGTTCCATTCCAGAAAGGAAAGGGGAAGGGAGCACCTATTTTTGATATTATTATTCATTCTGTAATATCTGTACACCAAATAACTGCTTGTAGGATAAAATGAGGGGGTGAGCAACTGGGAAGGGGGCAGAGGCCACTTCCCCCTGTGCCCACCCCAGTAGTCTGTATTGGCATGAAATTTTGATTTTGTCTCTTTTTTTCCCCCTTTCAGGGTATATCTGAGAGGACTGGGAGTGGGAGAGCACAACCTCCATTTTGCAGTGGCTTTAAGCTGTATTTTGATAAAAATCACAAGAAAATTTTTACTTGGGGGAGGTCTGGGGGCTTTATAGGCTTTAGGTAGTCTTCAAGTGATGCTGCATCACTTTTGGTCACATTCTTGGAGGGGAAATAATGTATGTAGGCTATTTACTTAGGCTTAGAAAGCTATGACTCACAAGGATGAGGTTAGGTTGGAAAATTGGTCCCAGTCACTGTGAAGTTATCCATCCCTTCTATAGAAGCTGGGATCAGCCACACCCAAAATGGGAACCTGAAGAACGGACAAAATCTGGTCACTTGAAACTCCCATTTGGGTTTACTTACAGTGAGAACTACCTCTCCCTCATCAGAATTGCCAGCAGCTTTAGCTCTGTAGCCCCTTTGATAGTGTGGGAGACAGTTGCTTTTATCCAGGTCAGGTTGACGTTTAATACTGTTGTTCCTGCCCCCCAAAACTTCCCTTGCCATGCCAGCTGTCAGTGGCTTATTTTTGTGCCATTAAGGAAATGCCAACATGGCTGCAAATGTCAAGTTTCTGGCTTGTTTTTCTCTTTCCACAGTCATCTGTTTGGAGTGGACACAAGCTCTCTAGAAGGTTCCAAGTGCTTCTAATTCAGCTGAAAGTCCCAGGTCTCTGGAGGATCCAAGCTTCTATCCCATATTGTTTAACTTAACTTAATATATATTATTTCATTTTTATCCCACATTGCCACTTACAAAAGCACTCAAGTTAGCTAACAACACTAAAAACAAGTTAATAAAACCATTGAAATCTATACTGAAAAGAAATCAAACAATCATATCATTCCAATCAGTAACCAGTAAACATCAAAACAGTTTAAAAGGCCTATTTGAAGATACATTTACTAAAAAGCTGTGAGGGTAAACACTGACTTCAGCCCTGTAAGAAGTTCCACAATTTGAGAGCAACTCAGTAGAAAACCATCTTCTGCATATCCATGCAACGGACTACCTTCAGGACATAGTATTCTTATACTATGCATTAATGCATTGATATCTGGACAAGCTTTTAACAAAAGAGGTAGTCCACTAGCTCTTTCAGGTCTTTCAGTACTGGACTGATATGGGGTCAGTGTCATGTACGAGTTAGCAGATTAGTATTTTGCACCAAGAAAATTGCCTAGGCACTCAAGTGAAGGCCCATATGAAAATACATTGTAGTAGTCAAGATGCAGTGTGAGGTGTTGGTTTGAATGTGGGACTATGACTCTAGAGTAGTCTCTAGGGTTTGCATCCCCACTCACCCATGGAAACCCCCTGGGTGGCCTTGGGCAAGTCACACTCTCTTACCTCAGAGGAAAGCAAAAGCAAATCCCTCTCTGAACAAATCTTGCCAAGAAAACCTTGTGATAGGTTTGCCTTAGGGTGACTACAAGTCAGAAACAAAACCATACAACAACAACGTAGTCAAGAGTCAAGTCAAGATGAAACTAAGGCCATTTCCGCACTACACTGTTATAGTGCTATTATTCCACTTTCAATATCCTGTGGAATTCTGAGGGTTGTAATTTATCGAGCCCAAGAGCAATCTGGCTGAGAATTCTAAAGGCCCCTCCCTAAACTGCAAATCCCAGGATTCCATAGGGTGTTAAAAGGGGAATAATGCCACTATGGCCCTTTCCATAACTCACCTTTTCTCGGCGCTAGGGTGCGGGGATTGCATGAGAAGCCTCCAGCGAGAGGCTCTCATGTCCTGGTTCCTTCAGCTCTGCAGCTGCTTCCTGGTCATGCGAGAGCCCTGCCTCTTCCTTCCACAGTACAGCCTGGGAGTTTCCCAGGCTGTGCTGGGGCAGGAAGCACAACTGGCGTGGCTCCGGAGCTCCGCATGCCAGGTGTGTGCAGGGCTCCAGAGCAATGCGCAATCACGCACCATTTTCCATTCAGAGCTTGCTTCCAAATAGCCCTACAATGGGAGGCTAGGGGTATGATGACCAAACAGAGAGCATTTTCAATTCTAGTGCCTTACCTGTGATATTCCGCCCCCCGCCCCTCAGGAAGGCTCAGCTGATAACTCTGCTATCATCTTAGTCTTTAGAAATAGAGAAAACCTTTTTCATTCTCCTATGTCTTTTGGATATTGTAAGTATTTTAAATACTTTTTTAAAAAATGTGGAAGGCAGTAGCAAAGGGAAAGACCACATTACAGATTGATTGCTTCAGCCAAGAAAGCCATGGCCTTGAGTTTGCAAGACCTGATGACTGGGATCATTGGATGACTTGTGTCAAAGCCACCTTGATGGCAAATAACACCACCATTTTGTTGTTATCGTCAATTTCTTGATTTCTTACCCCTATATATTGTGTATGTGTTTTAATACAACAGACAAAATTAAAGAGGGTTGTTTGAACTGTTTTCATCAGAGAGCTGGAAAACAGGGAGACATACATCCTCCCCTGTGTCCCATTCTCACAACATACCCTCAAAGTCTGCCCTGGGAGCTAAGCAACTGAATAGAACTGATTTTCAGGTTCTGTGAAAGGCTGCAGAGGAGAGAGGAAGAACATAGTGGTGCATTAGTGAACAGCTGCTAGTACGATGCTAGATTTGGGCCTTTGTAAACACTTCACAATAGTGAAGTGATCAAGGGGAGGTAGGCTTGTCAGAAAATATGAGAGAACTAGCATGTTTACCCAGCGTTCCCTGGGATTTTACTTTCCTCTTAAGAACTCACCCGTCTTCTTCAGTACCTGTAACTTTTCCCCATATTTCCCAATGCAATGTGTATTCAGAGTTATTTGCATACGTAGTTTGGGTTCCTGAGGGAATACACTGTTCTCTTCCTTGCTGCTAGGCATCGTCTCCATAGCAACAGGCCTATTCCAGCACCTGTAACTTTTCCCCATAGTCCCCAAACCAATCTATGTTGTCTGGCGACATTAGTATACTGGCTTTTGATTTTTTTTGCTTTCTGTTGAATTTGTGCAATGGCTTTACGTTTTTCAGGAAGCATTTTTTGTTTTGAATTTCAGCTTTAAGATTCCTCACATATGGAGTACAGGGCTGTTTCAGCTACAAAAGGAAGCATTAAGTTTCAGTCTATAAATACGCATAATTGTGCCCAATAAAAGTAAGAAAAGGATAAAGTAGCCTTTACTCATTTATGTTATTATCTCTTCCTCTTTAGCAGATGTTATTGCAAGTGTCCAACATTCATGTGTCATACTTGGCTAACCAGAAAGCTTTTGCAATAATGAAATAGGTTTATAGTAGTAGAAAGAGTGATTAAGAAAACAATTTTCAGTCCACAGATGGTGATATTATTCCAACAGTAGTGCAGCTGTAAAACTTGTAAATTTTTGAAGAACATTTTGCTAAAGATCCATTAGCAGTAACATTTTATGAAACAGAATAAATGTGTTTTCATGTGCTTTACCCTACTTTCCTGATTAATAAGCATGATAGCCTAACTAACTTGCACATTCATTGATCCCATTATGGGTTTCTCTGTTGCCATTATCAACATCTGATGCTAGAAACTACTTCCTTGCCATCTGTAGGTTTGTTGTTGTTTTTTTGCATAGTCCAAGCTAGTATGCAGATCATGGGATTAAAACAGTATGGGTTCTTACATAACATGACTCTCAGAAAATGTTAAGATTTGACTGTATCTAGAAGAAATTGAGAGTGCTGGCCTATAGTATTTTTCCAGTTCCCAAACTATGATACACTGGCTCCTTCTCTTATTCACATGCCTCCAGGTTGTATTTCTTGATGTTTATCAAAGGTCATTTCTACATTTGTCTATCAGATTTCCATACCCTTTCTCATTTTAAAAAAAAGGAATAAAATGTGACAGAGACTAACACACACAACATTATATGGCTGGCATACTGTTAATGACATAAACAGGTGTAAGTCTACCTTACACTTGTGTATGTCTTTTTCATTGCTGTTTCAGGGGTTGGTATTCTCTTCTACTCTTTGTGATATCAAATCCTGCCCCCAACCTGAATTATCACTGCACTGCAAAAGCTCACCCCTAACCATTTTGATGCTGGTGAATAGTGGGGGAAAGAATCAGAAAAGCTTCTGACTATGTCCCTCTAGTCAGACATAGACGGATGACATAATCCACTGAGACCTCTGGTGGACTCCGGTGGATGTTGATGGAAGAAGTCCTTGGTCTGTGTCTGCTTTCCCATATATAGCTAGATGCTTCTCTGATCCTTCTCATTATCCACCAGCAATGGGGATATGGTGAGGTGCTACCATAGAGCAAAAGTGAGCGGTAACAGGGGAGCCTTAGTGAAGTTCCATATAATCATTTGCTGTACTTGACCTTGTAGAGTCCCATCCTTAAAATGTGTATGAGAAATATTAAGCTCATCTAGCTCCTTTCAAGGGGTAGCATCACTTGTGGGGAATTTTTTGCTGGTAGCCCATTGATGACATATGTTGGTGTAATCTTGCATTGTGCTAGCATATTGTCCTATTTCAGTCCCAGTTAGACAGCTGATAATTCAAATAAAACAAACTGAATAGCTCCCAACTCCTTACTTACTTTTATTCAGCAAGCACAAAGTCAAAAATAAAGTCCAACAGAATTTGAAGCAAGTGAGTCCAAAGTCAGTCAGGGTAATTCAGAGTCAGGCACAGAGTTCATCAAGGCATCCAGCAAGCAGAAAGGTCAGACAAGCTCTGACAACTCCTGGAGAGGAAAAATGGCAGCTATATAGGTCAGAAGCCTAAAGCAGCTGTTGCCTGAATAATTGTTGCCTATTATAAATGCTCTGGGATCAGCACAGGCTTTCTCTTTGTTGTATGTGCTCAGCAAAGATAGGTACTGATATCTTCAGTGTCTGAAGAGCCAGGACTCTTTGCTGGAGCTGGCACCACCCTCAGTTCTGTTTGTGGCACTGTACACTTTTCCTGTACAGAAGGTCCTGGCATGCCTGTCATGCCCTGCCTTGGAGACTGTGGCATTGAGGAGGAGGATTCTGACTCTGAGGCAGAGGCTTCCCCAGAGGCTGAAGTGTCCCCAGAAGCTGGTCCAGAGAGAGATAATACTCAACAACAACAAAGGCCTGAGCCAGGGGAACAAATAGAGGAAGACATAGCTGACACACCTACCTTGCAGCAGAGACGCTGTGAAAGGGAGGGCTTGTGTCTCTCAGCCCATTTAAGTAGTAAGTGAGCCCTAATGAGGGAACACCTATGGTGACAACAGCCATAGATAAAAGAGGGCTTCAACTGGCCTTTCCTCCCAGGGTCAGCAACTGGTCTCTTTGGCCCTAAAACTCTGTACTGTCCTCTTGGATCTGGTTGTCTTGGAACTCTGCCTGTTTGGATTACGGTTTGGATTTGCCCCTTCTGATTTGTTTGCTGTAGGCTTCCTTTCTGTTTGGACATTCTTTGAGTCTCACCTTATAAGTAGGAGCTGTGCTGCTTGAGATTTACTGCCTGCTTGCCGTAGACATGACAATGCACCCTGTTTCAGCCTCTGGCATGTACTCTGTTTCAACCTCTGAGTCAGAGTCCATGTTCTGGAAGCAGGGCATGACATATACAACCTTCTGTCATTGTTGTAGGAGGAGGTATCCACTTGAACCTGGCTATACCTCTATGAGGAGGAGAATGTTTCTGGACACCATCAGACTGCTGTCTTGTTGCCAGGAAAAAGGAAAAGTCATTGTCCTCTGGGAAAGTGACCGTTCTTTCACCTTCCCAGTTTTCAGTCCAATGGTGCCTAATACTCTTCCCTGAGTTACCCTGTTCACTGTGGGGGGTGCACCTAGGCACTTCAAACTGAAGTTGCATGTGGGAGTAGAAGGGGAAGATCAGTGGGTGTACATCACAGAATCATAGAACATAGAGTTGGAAGAGACCACAAGAGCCACTAAGTCCAACCCCAAAATCATAGCACTCCCAACTGATGATTAGCTTCTGTTTAAAAACCTTCAAAGAAGGAGACTCCACCACACTCTGAGGCAGTGTATTCCACTGTTGAACTGTTCTTACCATCAGGACGTTCTTCCTAATGTTTAGATGGAATTTGTTTCGCTCAAGTTTTAAGCCATTGCTCCATTCCTAATCTCTGGGGCAGCAGAAAACAAGTTTGCTCCATTCTCCATATGACATCCCTTCAAATATTTAAACATGGCTATCATGTCAACCTTTAATCTTTTCTTTTCCAGGTTAAACATACCCAGCTCCATAAGCCACTCCTCACAGTTCATTCTTAGATTCATACATTCTTAGAACTGTAAGGAACACTTTTGGCCATTTAATCCTATCCTGTCATGCAGAAATACACCATTAAAACACTCCTGAAAGATGGCCATCCAACCTTTGTTTAAAGATCTTTGAAGAAGGAGAGTCCAGCACTCTCTGAGGCTGTTGAACAGTTCTTACAGTAAATAAGCTCACCCTAATATATAAGTTGTTACTTTTTAGATTGCTGCCACCAGAACCCCATGGCCAGCATGGCCACTGTTGTATTGTAACTTTGCCATGCTCTGGATGAATTTGCCCATCAGCAATTCAATATCTCAGACAGAGGTATTTCTTGGATGCTACCTGAGGACCTTTGCATGGAAATGCATGATAATGGTTGGAAACCTGTTGGTAGCATAAACTCTCATTACACTTATGTATGTCGCTTTGAGGAAATTGTACAAGGAAGTATGCAGTACCAAAGAGGTACTGTATACCTCCTTGTACAATGAGCCTTCTTGTCATGCCCCAGCCCCAGGACTCAGGTGCAAACACAGACAGAATCCTCCCCAACAGCCTCAACATAGAGACAGGTACAGAACAATACTTGCTACAACCAGCATAAATGAAAATTATGAGACTCAGAGTATTTATATAGAGAAGACATAGTAATTAGGCGAACAGCTGAGGGAGGCTGTCAGCCCATAAATACAAGGGAGCAGATGGGGAGAAATCTGTTGCAGACAACTGGTGTCACTGGTTGAAGTAACCATCCTATGTTCAGATCTCTGACTCATGTTCCTGAAAGTCTTGCCCTCCACCTTGTGTGCGGACTTCGTTACTGGATACTCATTTGGACTATCATTCTGAATTTGTTACTGACTCAGACTGCTGAAACAATAAATGGTAACTGGCTGTCCATGAATGTTGATAAAGATTATAATGGGAGATGTGTGAACCTTGGTTGGCTGCCAGCATAGGACACTCCACATATGCAGTTTATGTGTCATTTCTGGAGCACACCCCATGCCATTTAGTGGCCAAAGAAGACAGTGGATGTTCAGATACTGTCTGACTATGTTTCTGCAGGTGATCAAAAAGAATGACTCCTTCTGTGTGCTTCCAGCTGTGGAAACTCAGCCACATACTTCCTGGGGGCACCCTAACATCCCTCAGCCATTAAATGGTTATTGGGGTATGCTCCAGAGGCTGAGAAGTTGGCTTGAAATGTAGGGGAGGGGGAGAGGAGGTACACTTCATGGAATTTATGCTCCATCAAGCTGGTGTACAATTATAGCCAATATATTCTATAGTGAAGGTATGAATTCTCTCCATTTGTAGAGCCATTGTAGATGCTTGAGTTTGGTTAGTCCTGCTTTGACCATTACCTTTAAAAATGAAAGAGAAACTGCTCTGCTTGTGTGAGAATTGTGTGTGTGAAACAGTAACTATTTTTCACAAAATGGCAATGTTACATTTTTACATGTTAACAGAAGTTTTGTAATATTTGAAATGGATTCCTAATATATTTTTAGGTATCACTGAGCAATGCATTTAGCACCGAGATGATTTCAAAAGATTATGAAAATAGCCTGCATTTGCAACATACAGATCAAGCTGTTACTGTTTTGCTGGTTTCCTCCAAAAGGTCACTTGATGCTCAATGCTTTTTTTGCTGTATAGCTCAGGGGAAAGCAAAACTTTAAATATGAAAAGCCAAAATGACTAATTTACAACTGCTAGAGGCATTGCTTCACAGATTGCCTAATTTCAATCTCACCCCACAGTTATTCTATCACGTCTACACTGTAATTTATTAACTCAAGGAAGAATTTCCACTTTCTGAGGAAAATGCATGGTAAGCTATGTAACAGTAGATTCCAAAGAAAAGAAAATGGAAAGAAGATAAAACATTTTCCTTTCTCATTAGAAAGGATGGTAATGCTAGGTGTGGTTGAGGGCAGTAGGAAAAGAAGACTACAACATAGGTGGATTGACACAATCAATGGCCATTTCCACACTACACTCTTATAGTGTGATGATTCCACTTTCAACATCCTATGGAATCCCGGGGTTTGCAGTTTAGGGCCCCTCCCTAACCCACAAACCCCAGGAATCCATAGGATATTGAAAGTGGAATCATCACACTATAGGAGTGTAGTGAGGAAATGGCCAAGGAGGCCACAGCCCTGTGTTAGCCAGACCAGAGCAGATCTGTTAATAGCAGAGGTTTATCATTTGCAGGCTTACCCTGTGGCAAGGCTGACTTGACAGCCATGAACAACAATACATTCAGAAGGTCAATGGTTTTTTAAAAAAATTACGTTCTGATTTTTTAAAAAAGATATCCTAAAATATTAGTACTTGTGTTAACCTGTATGTTGGGGGTCCCAGGAGGGGCGCCCAAATTACCCAATAAAAACACAAGATGGGGGAAATTAGACTCGAGCACTCTCTTAAGCCAACGAGAGGCAGGGTAACTTTAGCTAGGATCTTTTACCCTATGTATACAGTGTCAGGTCAGAAAGCGGCTAGACAAGTTCTAAAGTAACAAATAATGTTTTATTGAGTACAAACAACACCAAAGACATGACATACACTGACTAACTGAGAAATAGAAATGGAGAGTTTTGGGGGGAATGGGTAATACGACACCTGGTCTCGTAGTCCTTGAGAGAAGAGGAGGTTGCAGGGGAAGATACACAGTGCAGTTCGCTGAGGGGAGCTCACTGGACAAACAGACAGCAAGTCGTGATGGAAATCCAAAGTAGTCCGAGGAAGGCTCGAAATTGGGAGGTTTTTATAGGGTGGATTTTACCTTCAGGCCATGCCATGCTCGGTGAGAACAAAGGAAATTTAGAGCTGGACAAAGGCGTTGGAAAAGGTCAAGTTTACATGATGAGCTTAGCGCTGGATGACAATAGTGTGGCCAGTATGGAAATGGCCCAACATAAAGGAATGGCTCGGCACTCGGCTGGGCGTCTTTGTAAAGTCGCGCTGAGCAAGGGTGGTTTGCAAGAAGGAGCGGTCCCTTAAGCATCAAAGAGGCATTAAGCTGCCTGCCTAAATGGGGTTTGGAATGTACAACCATTAATGGCCATGCCTGTTACATGCTTGTCTGGGGGCCCTTGCAAACACGTGGAGTAGGGTGGCAGAGAAAGGTCACATAGAGGCCAAATTATTTGATATCAAGAGATATCTGGTGCTCTCACCAGACATATCATAACCATGGTAACACTTGGTATTTTTTAAAAGGGTATAAATATTGTCAGTGTCTAAAGGATATTTTTCTGAGAAGAGCCAGATATATATCCATGCTAAAAAGTTGCATAATAAAGCCCTGAATTTGATGATTACTTACCTGCAGACATGAATTTGTCATGCAAATAACTTAGTGCAATTTTCACATGTCATTCCCCTTTTGTTTTTCCTCTTCTATCATGTCAGTAGCAGAGCTCCATCCTTGAGTGACATTTGTACTGTGAAGCATTTCAGATAACTAAGCACATACTGTTCTCAGTGCAGCCATATCACTATCAGAGATGTTTTCAGCCACCATTGAATCTTGCATCAGCTTTACCTTAGTAAAGAAAAATTGGTATCACTGCAACTTAAAACAAAAAACAAACAAAAACCCTTGAATTAATACAGAGAATTGCCTGCTACCTCGAGGACAGTGCTCAAATGACAACTAAATATCCCCAAGTCTTTCTATAAGGCATAGTGACATGAAGTACACCATGTACTAGAAATGTCATTAACTGGAAATGTCATTAACTGGTAGTGGTAAAATTACAAACAACGAAAATGATAAAATATGGTCAAATATATAATTTGGTTGACAGGGAACTTGAGAGATATCTTCTGTTTCACTACAGTACTAGCACAGACGTAATCATAATGGTTTTAAATCAAGAAATGATGATTGGATATAGGAAACTCAGGAGACAAATAAAAAATCATGGCTGTCAGGTTTGGAGTGCTATCCCTTTTTTGGGAAATTAGTAACAGCCAGAAGGAGGACAGAGAAAAGGAGGAAATTGTGTCACAGTTAAGCCTATTGCAGTAGACAGAACAGTAGCTAACTGGACAGTATGTCACTAAATTAGATGTTAAGGGAAATGTATGTTTCTTGCTATTTGCATAACTTTTCTTTGCATCTGCAGGCATTCCACAGACCTTTGTGCCTTTGCAATCAGACTTGCAAATTAGTCACTACTTTACCTTCCAATGACCACTGTTAGTTGGAAATCCTTTCCTTCCTGTTACTGTGAGGATTCCAGCTAAACTTAGAAAAAATGGGATAGCCTCAATGAGGTTACAGCTGACATTATTGGCCCTGCTGATCAAAATTCCCAGAACTTCAGCACTGCAAGCCCTGGCTCCGTTGCAAGCCCTGGTCTCAGGCAAGGTCGTCCATATCACCTGTGATGTGATCCCTTTAACTAGACTAGGAGGAAAAAACTCTGGAATCTGTGCTATGGGCCAACCTGAAAAACTGAGAACTAGAAGCAATAAGAGACCAGTCTACATTCTGCACTGTGAATACAGCATCCTGTCAAAACCACCTACTGTAAGTTTCATAAATTTAAAAATCCCAAACTTATTAAAAATGAAGGAAGAGTAAGCATCTTAGTTAACCAAGTACTTTGGCTTCAGTTGGGGCAGGCGGCCTTTCAGTGGAAAGCAATAAAAGCCATGCACCAACCTGCTTTAGCTGTGTATCAACACAAAGGAGATTGCCTCTGCATAATGAAGGCTGATTTGACTTTATGTACCTCCTCACAGTGTTAAAAGCCACCAGAGCATCAGAGATCCTGAGCTTACAAGGAAACATAAAATATCACTTGTTTTGTTTTCTCCTGAGCAAATGAAGACATCACAAAATGTAAGCAACTAATATTATTACTTCCCTTAGACTAAAACAGAGGTTGGGAGGGGAAGAAAAAAATGTTACAGTATTTTTAAGACTAACTGGTTTTTATTTTAGCATGAACTTTCATGGAACCCACTTCTTTGGATGCAGTACTGAGTGGTATTAAGGCCTCAAGAATAAAACAGATTTATATAGTTGGGAATGGGATAAAACATATAAGGTCCAGAAAGATGCAAACAATGTCTCTTGCCTTAAATTTTCAAAGGGCTCAGACATGATTTGCATCTTTCTGGATCCTATTACATTCTATTCCACTCCAACAACTGTAGAAATATGCTTTATGTCTTTGGTGAGGGGAAGAGGGAGTACTTCAGCAACAGAGCTGTCAATACAGAGCAGAGCTTCTTCCCTCTTCTTCAGAGTTTGCTTTGTCTTTTGAATGGGGTAACTGATAATGATGTGCACATCTGGTAATAAACAAAAAATGCAGTTACAACAAATATACTTACTATTACTACACATTATAATTTTTTTAAAAAAAGGTTTCCAGCTTTCTTAATGCAGGCTCTAAATCAGAGATACAGTAAAAACTTCTGTAAATCAAATACCATCTAAAAAAGCAACTCCTATTTCTATTTTTCTAATCTACTAATTTTTAAAACATATAGTCAACACATTGTTCTTTTTGTCTTGCAAGAAAAATATTAATGAATCCCAGTCTTTCAGAAAAAGTTTTTACCGTTTTAAATTTTATATCACTGATGTTAATTTCTCCTTCTCCACTGTGTCTGTTAACTTGACTAACCCTGAGTGATTTTAATATTGGTGTGATATGTTCACTCCTCACTATACCTATAATAAATCTGACTACCATATTTTGGACCAGTTGGAGTTTCTGAACTTGGTGCAAAGATAGCCCAATGTACAGCACATTGTAGAAATCCAGCCTTGAGGTTACCAGCATGTACACTACCATCTTTAGGCTGTCCAATTCTAGGAAGCAGCACAGTTGGCGTATCAGCCAAAGCTGATAATAAGCACTCCTGACAGTCACATCTACCTGAGTTGACATTTGGAGTGACAGGTCTAGGAGCACTCCCAAACTGTGAACACTGCCTTTTGGGGGAATGTGACCCCCCTCCAGAACTGGTACACACACCTCCAACCCCAGAATGGGACCCTTAATAGTAAGCAACTCTGTTTTGCTGGATTCAGTTTCAATTTGTTCTTCTTCCTCCAGCCTTTTTGGCCTTATCTCATATCCACCATATGTTGTAAAGAGTTCTCACATTTGTTCACACTTCCGACATTTGCATTTGTGCATTTTGGCCAATTTTTCTGTTGTTAAGTACATCGTCTTGAAACGTCACGCTTTTTTTTTTTTTTTTGAAGGCTGATGGAAACATTATGGATCAAACTAGATGATATATTTAACTCCCTCCCCCGTTTTTTTTTTTTTTTTGGAAAAAAAAATAGCAGTCCTAACACAAGATTTCCCTGCCCATGCTAGTGCATTTGGTTTTGAGTTTAGTGATGGATAGGATTTTGCGAGTCTGATTGCTGAGGCCTATATCTCCAAGGAATTAGACTGAGGAACTGGGAGATTCAAGTTCTCATCCTACTGAGCCACAAAACTCACTCAGTGGTCTTGGGCCAGTCTCAATCTCTCAGCCTGCCTTCCTTCACAGGGTTGTTGTTATGATAAAGTGCCGGGTGAGGACAGCCATTTTTGCTGCCTTAAGCTCATGGGAATTAAGATGGGATAGAAAAGTAACTGATGGATAATAAATGGCATACTGATCTATGACAGTAGAATGAGCTGCCTTGAGTCCCACAGTGGGAGAAAAAAGATAGGATAATTAATAAATTAATGTAGTGTGAGTGCCATGCTGACTGAACAGTAGACAGGCATACACACAGTATTACCTCTGAAAGGAGAAATAACTGCTTCTTGATTTCCCTATTTTGCTTCAGTTCTCCTTTATTGAAATTTAAGCATGGAAAATCAGTATAGATGTCCTGCTGTGACCAATAAAATTGCCATCACAATTGCAAAGGGGAGTCGCCTTTTCTGTAAAGGTATAGACAAACTTACAGTATTCAACAATTGTTAGCTCAGAATCAAAGCATGGGGAAAAAAGACTCTTTTAGGCTGTACTGATCATGATGGCTGTGGGATTCTGAAAAAGCTATAGTTTGAGATTTTCTGAGCCCTATTTAAAGTGAATCATTCATGGTCGGGGCAGTTTAGCTGGTATTTTTGAAATCTTGGGGACAGCAAGAGGGGAATCACTTTCATTGCCTTGTTATGAGCATTCTCAGAGTCATAACTACTGGAGAATGATGTCCCTTTTCTCTGATCTGACAAAGCAGTTCTTATGGCTTTAAGTTACTGAAGTGAACGTGCAGCTGGCTCATGTGGCATATTTCCAAAGACCAAAAGAAAAATGAAGCTACCTAGCATTCAAAGTAGTAATAAGATGCTTTCCTGACATCTAAAATGCCCACTTTCTGTTCATCTGGATAAATGAGCAGAAATGCCTAGCTTTCTCAAAAATGAGAAACAAATACAAGAAAGAAATTGTTCTTAAAAGGGCATGTCATGGGATATAAGAAGACTAGAGCACACATTTGAAGAACAAGACAATGAGATGTCAGCACAAAATGAAAAGTTGCCTTTTCTCTTTTGTTGCTCTCAAAGAAACAAGGGAGGAGTCTCAATGCACTACATAATGATCAAAAACTGGGAGAAAAACTGAAGTTCATCAGTCCTCATTTGTTGCAGCTACATATTAAACAGAAAGGGTAAACAAAGTTTCTCTCTACATTTTTGGACTTGCTTGTTGCTGTTGCTGCTGCTGTTGCTGTTGTGTGCTTTCAAGTCATTTCCATCTTATGGCAACCTTAAGGTGAACCTACCACAGAGAGTTTTTTGGCAAGATTTGTTCAGAGGGTGTTTGTCTTTAGTCATTTCCCCACTAGACTGTTATATCGCTATTATTCCATTTTCAACATCCTATGGAATCCTGAGGTTTGCAGTTTTGGGAGGGGCTGGCTGCCCTCCCGAAACTGCAAACCCCAGGATTCCATAGGATGTTGAAAGTAGAATAATAGCAATATAACAGTCTAGTGCAGAAATGGCCTTTGTCTTCTTCTGACTCCAAGAGTTTGATTTGCCCAGGGTCAACTAGTGGGTTTCCATGGCTAAACACAACTTTGAACCCTGGTCTCCAGTGTCATTGTGTGGCTCAAATATTGCATACATAGTGGCTCAAACCTCCACATCATGCTGGCCTTTATTGGATTTCCTCTATTCACTTTAATTTAAGCACTGCTTTAAAAAAAAAACGTTGAAAGCAACTGTAAAAACAACGGTGGTGCAAAGTAGTTGTGATGGGCATCAGTAGAGAAACTACCTACACTGGAGAAATCATGGCTCAAGGTATTTCAAAGCACTTCAGAGAACAAATATTTAATACATCTACTTACCCTGGTGGGTATGGATCTCAAATCTCCATCAGAAGCATCAGAAACCTGGTTTATCTTCAGGGGGTCTGAATCTACAAGAATGTAGCAGCAAGCTGAGCTACTCAGTATTAAGTATTTTCTCTCAATAATGCCTGATAATCAGTTCAACTAAGTCAGTGGATAAAATTCTCAGTTGGTCTGGCATCCAAAATTACCCTCAGCCTCCTTCTTGGGGGCCACTGCCATTGATTCTTCACTGGGGGCAGGGTGCTTGGGCACAGCTTCATCCTCCTTTTTTTAAGGTAGCAGACAAGGTAGCAAAGAAGGTGAGCATAATTGGCTACTCTGGGGGATGTGGAGCAGGAAGAAGTCCTTCCAGAGTGGGTAGAGCAGCAAATTGCCCAGAGGTTGCTGCTGTTATTTTTGACTATTACTTTTGGTTTTTAGCTGTGCTTTTTATTGCAGCTACTCTTGAACTCTGAAGCTCTGAGGTGCTCTTAGGGGCTCTAGTAGGTTTCCTACAGTACTAAGAGGGTTTCGTCTGCTAGGAAACAATGCCACATATGACTTTATTTCTCTTTACCCTTCCCCTACTCTGCTCTGTACCATGCATGTGCATCTGCAAGTCATGTACAGTTGATCTCTCACTGAAGAAGCAGCAGACATTGTAGACACTGGACTTCAGAACACAGCATCGCATGACAGGACTCAGCACTCAACTGACTGCTCCTGCTTTAAAATTTCATGGGGGAAGGACAAATTCAAAGATTGTTAGGACCCCTGGAGCTACTTATTTGTCTACAAATTGGTGGGGATTGTTTGTTTTGGATGTACTCCCATGGTCAGCATCCTATTAGTGGCATGTACCAGTGCAGTCC
Organism: Ctenosaura bakeri; assembly: GCA_948474755.1. Classification (NCBI taxonomy): domain Eukaryota; kingdom Metazoa; phylum Chordata; class Lepidosauria; order Squamata; family Iguanidae; genus Ctenosaura; species Ctenosaura bakeri. The sequence continues at coordinate 107,022 of CAOLHI010003616.1, read as the reverse complement.
TTGATCCACTGGTCACAGACTTCTTTGGATATCGTAGAAGGAGGAATTCAGCATCTCCTCCTGCAATGCCTCCTGGGTATACAACAAAAATGGGTTTTTTTGGGGGGGGGGCTAATATCATTTTCCCATCTGCTGGCTACTGATTGAGGTGAACCCATGTGGATGCAGGAAACATATCCAGAGGTTGCTGTGTTGTCCATGCAGCAAAATACAAAACACAAAATCCACAGAGGAGTGGCAACTTTATGTGGCAACCAAAATGCATAAAATACAGCATGCAAGCTGGTTGAGCAACTGTGGATGAAGGGTCAGCCTTAAATGCGGTGGGGAGTAAATCCCATTGAGTAAAATGTATATATTAAAATAATGATGCAAAAGATTAGAATGCATGGCCTACAACCCTGTGAACTCATTAAGAGGCTAAGATTTGGATGACAAATTACACTCAGAATATGAGAGCAGCATAGAAACTGTTGTGTACCTTCAAGTTGTTTCTGACTTATAGTGAACTTAAGATGAACCTATCATGAAGTTTTCTTTGCAAGATTTGTTCAGAGGATGGCAGTGTGACTTGCCCACCGTCACCCAGTGGGTTACCAAGGCCAAGCAGGGATTTGAACCCTGTTCTCCAGAGTCATAGGCCAACACTCAAACCAATGTGCCATGTTGGCACTGAAGACTGGTTGCCTATAGGTGCAGAAAGGTAGAGAGAATCAAAATTGGATAAGCAGAGAAGCAAGAATGTATGCCACTCTCCCTCTATTTTTAAATATCTTTTATTTCTTTAGAACTATTTTCCATTATGCTTCTTCTACTCTGTAATTCCTACCAAAATTTAAACATCTAAAGAATAAGGAAAATACCTGGCTACACTAGATGAATTCAAGTCTCCAGGGCCAGATGAATTACATCCAAGGATATTAAAAGAACTGGCAGAAGTCATTTCTGAACCACTCACAAAAATCTTTGAGAACTCTTGGAGAACAGGAGAAGTCCCAACAGATTGGAGGAGGGCAAATGTTGTCTTCATCTTCAAAAAGGGGAAAAAAGAGGACCCAAATAATCTTTGCTCAGTCAGCCTGACACCAATACCAGGAAAGATCCCAGAGCAGATCAAAAAACAATCAATTCGCAATTACTTAGAAACCAATGCCATAATCACTGAGTCAACATGGATTTTTCAAAAGTAAGTCATGCCAGACTAACCTTGTCTCTTTTTATGATAGAGTTACAAACTTGATAGATGAAGGGAATGCTGTGAATGTGGCATATCTTGATTTCAGTAAGGCCTTTGACAAAGTTCCCCATGACATTCTTGCAAAGAAGCTAGTAAAACATGGACTGGACAGTGCTGCTGTTAGGTGGATTTGTAATTGGTTGACTGGCCAAACCCAAATGGTGCTCACCAATGGCTGGAGAGAAGTGACTAGTGGGGGGACTAGAAGTGACAGAGGGTTCTGTCCTGGGCCCAATGCTATTCAACTTCTTCATCAAAGAGTTGGATTATGGAATAGAGGGCATGCTGATCAAATTTGCAGCCAGATGACACCAAATTGGGAGGGGTTGCTAATACGCCAGAGGATAGGATCAAAATTTAAAACAACCTCAACAGATTGGAGAGCTGGGCCAAAGCTAACAAAATGAATTTCAACAGAGAGAAATGTAAGGTCCTACACTTAGGTAGAAAAAATGGAATGCACAAATATAGGATGGGGGACACGTGGCTGGATAACAGTACATGTGAAAGGGATCTAGCAGTTTTGGTAGACCACAGACTGAACATGAGTCAGCAGTGTGATGCAGCAGCCAAGAAAACCAATGCAATTCTTGGTTGCATCAATAGGAGTATGGTGTCTAGATCGAGGGAGGTAATGGTACCATTTTATTCTGCTTTGGTTAGACCTCATCTGGAATACTGTGTCCAGTTCTGGGCACCTCAATTCTAGAAGGATATTGACAAGCTAGAGCATGTCCAGATGAGGGTGAGCAAAATGGTGAGGGGTCTGGAAGCCATGCTCTATGAGAAGCAGCTTAGGGAGCTGGGTTTGTTTAGTCTGCAGAAGAGAAAGTTAAGAGGGGACATGATAGCTATGTTTAAATATTTGAAGGGATGTCATATCGAGAAGGGAGCGGGCTTGCTTTCTGCTGCTCCAGAGACTAGGACAAGGAACAATGGATTCAAGTTGCAGGAAAGGAGATTCCACCTGAACCTCAGGAAGAACTTCCTGCCAGTCAGAGCTGTCCAGCAGTGGAATATACTGCCTTGGAGTGTGGTGAATCTCCTTCTTTGGAGGTTTTTAAGCAGAGGCTGGATGGCCATCTGTTGGGAATGCTTTGATGTGTGTTCCTGCATAGTAAGGGGTTGGACTTGATGATCTCTGTGGTCTCTTCCAACTCTATGATTCTAAAATGATGATGAGCCAATGTGATTAGTGTTTCTCTTACTGTCCTATGTCCATAGGCAGCAAGTGCAAGGAGAGGCAGGCTATACTGGAAAGAAGCCATTCCAAGTGAGTCAAACCAGTCTGGGTCATACACAGGGAGTTTACGAAGGTTGAAGGAAAGTGAGATGTCAGCCATTCCAGAATCCAGTAGTCATGAAAACTGATGCCACAAGGGAAAGTCAAAGTGACATGAACTGCAAATCAGTCTGGAGGTCAAGAAGCCAAATAAACCCATGAGCAAGAAGGGTACAAAAGCCAGGGAGAATGACACAAAATTGTGAACAAAAAAAACAAAAACAAAAAACTCCCAACAGCTACTGTGGGAATTTTAATTGCTTTGATCTTGAGATGATAGGTACTCACTTACTCCACATTTATTTAAGGCACTCCATCTTTGGAGATCTTTTAAAAAGAGGTTGGATAGGCATCTTTCAGCCAGATGTTTTTCTATATTTGACTCCCCTGCATCAAATTCATCAAATTCCACAGGGTGAACTAGGGCACTCAGTCTTGTACTTGCATGTATGGGAGGGAGGGGGAAGGGAAGAATGGGAGAGGGGCATGGGGCAGAGGAATCATAATTCCCGCTAGCTTCCTGAGCTTGTAGGCTGGAAAGAGATCAACATGTGATCAACAGGTGGAGCTAAACTGTTCACATGCGGTAAGTGTAATGAAACCAAAACAGCAACGCTTGGAAAATTACTGTTTAGTATTTTATTTCATTACTCATTATAATGTGTGGAGATAATTACTCATTGCAATATTTGGGGAAGTAAATTAGTGCATCAATATGATATTCATTATTGCTTTCCATTATGTTTCTGTTACTTGAAGGGAGGACAGAATCTTAGGGCTAATGAGAGAATGAGACTAAGACTTGTAAAATTGTATTCATAATGCTTCTAAAAAATGCTCTAAACTAGTAACTTTAAAACAATTAGAAAACGTTGCTCATTTTCCCACAGCAATCCCAGTTGTTTGCTTCCTTTTGCAATGTGTCTTCATTGTGCTTGTGCGCAAATGATCTCTGTTCTTGCTTGCTTTTGTAATGAGGGCACACTAGAATGACTAGGATGATATATTAACAGGATAGTAAATTGCTCCAGATTTTACTCTGAAATTTGAAGGAGCTATCCAAGGTGCTGAAGCTTATCCCCAAATATGTTCAGAACTTTGGATAGCTCCTTTAAATCACATCCTTTCCAACACTTTCTAATGTGCTGTTCATTTCTTTGTGTATTAGTCCATTTTTAAAAGTTCTTCATACAACATGGTCTCTAGCACTACGAGGGTACTGAGACACTAAAAAGAAAGCTAGTTTTACAAATAATGCCCCAAAATTTTTATTAAGAAAAGGGTCCCAGGAAGTACAATGGAACATAATTAGGGTTTATAGCAGGGCTGGGGAACAATGTTGCAAGACTGTAACTCCCATCAGCCTTTGCCAGCATAGTTAATTGTGAGACATGATAGGAGATGCAGTTTGAAGGGCCATAGGATTGTTGAATAAGCCTCTTATGAATTTAGTGCAAGTTAATTAAACTGTGTTACGTAAAAGCAGATTAATTAACCCAGCAAAAAACAGTGTTATGAAATGCTTATCACACTAGTCTAGGCATACCTACTTGGCCCAGAAAATTACAAATAATTAGCATCTCCATACTTAGATTATAAGAGAGAAAATCCCGTGTTTATATATGTGTTGGGGGAAGCAGACAGAGAGAGAAAGAAACACCTGTTTTGTGTAACTCCCTTGGCAGGGTTGCCTGGAAAATATCTAAGAACTCTGTCCAAGCTTGAATTAATCATGAGTGTAAATTTATATGAGGAAGTTGGTGTGATAGAAGTGTTCTCAAGCATTCCTGAATAAATTGGGAGCAGGGAGAGGGAGAGAAAGAGAATGCCATTTGCTCGACTTGTACATTTAAAATCAATCATCTTATTCCATTAGCCACTTACCAGCAGCATTTGAAGGACAGTTCCTTCCTTGTCTCTTTTTCTGAAGAAGACCACATTGATTACAGTAATCATATGACACTGTGTCATTGTGCCAAACCTCTTTTGACCTTTTTGGAAGAGGTTCTACATGCATTGTTAACCTTTGTTAAGTTACTGACATCTAGTTCTGTCAGTTCATGTCGGGCAGAATCTGAACAGCCTAAATACCCTGAAGGCACCAGAACCCATCTGATCTTGGAAGCTAAGCAGGGTCAGGCCTGCTTAGTACTTGGATGGGGGCCTGGCAGGAATACCAAGTGCTGTAGGCTGTATTTCAGAGGAAGGCAATGGGAAACCACCTCTGAGAATTCCAAGCTGACAGTTGACTTGAAGGCACAGACGCGCAGCATCTGCCTACAAAACCACAGAAAATCCATTGGTGGCAACACTGCAGAGAAATAAATGTATACCACCTCCTCACAGATATTTTTCATTCTGCAAGATGAGTCACAGTAGAACTTAAGTTCTTATTTAAATAGCTTTAGGTCCATGACCTCCACTCCAAAGTAGAAGATTTTAAGTTTATTTCTGTCTTCAGGAAGTTAAACTTACAAGGAGTAACTAAGTTAGATGGCTGCAGGAATGGGAGAAGGAAATAAAGAATGTTTTGGTTCAATACTCTGTGCCCCAGATTCAAAACCCTCCCTTCTCTTCTAGCAGTGGTGTAGAAGCAGCACCAAATGTGGCAGAAGAGGTAAGCTTTTTCTCTTTTCTGTTCTTCACCCCATTCTATTGACTAACATCCTGGTGGCTGGTGATCTGATCTCAGTGAGTCTGTGAATCAGCACCAGGGTTAAAATTGAACTTTAAAGGAGTTGTCCAAGGTGCTGAAGCTATTTTAGGGACAGGGTTCACCCCCCCCCTTTGGATATCTCTGAACAACAACTTGCAGTGGAGTCCCCACTCCACTGACATTGGGGGCACAAGCCACTACTGAACAAACAGCATGCCAGAACAAAAACTATGGGAGATGTAGTTTTCCCAAGGGTATTTGAGGTTGAGTGAGTGGTCAGTTTTTCAAGACCTGAGACTGTTTCAGAAAACTTTAAACCTTCCATCTGTGTGTCATACCATATTAAATCTGTAATGGATTTTAGTTCTTAGTGTACTAATTGATTTCCCCCCATTTTAAGATGGGGAAGGTTTTAAGATTGTCTTTATGTTGGTTTTGTACTTTTTATGGATCTATGTTGATTTTTATATACGTAGTCAAACACATTCTGATGTTACAACAAACATAAGTGCATCTGTTCTTTCCTTCAGAGTTATGCCAGAAAAGGATGAGGAACACAAAAGCTTGAGACCCACTCTGGCTCCTTCTCATGGTCCTAAATCCAAGATTGTATTAGTGGCCAACCAATAATGGGGCATGACTTTCTTCCCTTCCCTCCTGCAGCCCATCATGCCACCTGAAAATATGCTTTTTCTTTCCTATGGAGAGATTTGGAGGCTGCGGGAGGTTTGCAGGGAGGAAAGATATTTGCCCCCTTCCAGTTCTGCTGATGGAACAACCCCAGTTAAATAATCCAATTCAATCCTGGCCACTGTGCTAAAATAGAATTTAGTGTGATGCACAAAATGAGCCATTACATGGTATAACTTACAACTAAATTGTAAATTATTTGGAAATAATTCTAAAACTGTGATTATCCAGGAATCCTACAGCAATGAGATCCATTTGAAATTCCTGAACTGCTTTATTCAGGAGTATTATGTACACTTGCTGACCCATCAGAGCAAATGCAGTCTACCACCCACGCATGGTAGGGTTCCAGGGGCTTCATCAACCCTTCAACTTTGTTTGCTTCTTAGGAGTTCTAAAACATGGGCTCCTCCAAGTGATACTCCATGAAGAGTCACCTTGGCAAGTGACATGGTTCTTTCCAGTTTGGTTTATATTGTTGGGAGTTGTCATCCTTATTGTTCTCTGTATGACAATATATTGTACATGTACATTTCTAGAGTATATATGACACATTTTGACAGACTGAATACATATAAATAGAATTTCTTTTTGTAACAGGATCTCTAAAATAAGCAACACTACTACAGTAGGTCCTCTATATCTACAAGGGAAACATTCCCAGACTTCATGTGGATGGGGAAAAAAAAAGGAAATGTGGGGAGGGAGCCAAGCCGGGCCTTGTGTGTTTCTCTCCACCAAGGAAGGTGTGTCTGTCTCCTTCCTCAGCAGAGAGAGGTGCGATTTCGTGGAACTGGGCTTTGCGTGCCTCTCTTGGCCTTAGAAGGAGTATTTGTCTATTCTTTGGCCAAGAGAGACATGGGAAGCCCAGCTGTGCCTCACAGTGTGCCTCTCTGAGCCAGCTGTGCAGAGCAAGGACCCAGGCAAGCAGTGGCAGCCATGGTCCCAGCATGGATTGCGGGTAAGCAAAACCAGATACTGATTACACAATTATAGGGGACCTACTGTATGTATTTTAATTCTTGGCAAATAAACAGAGTGACACAAGACTGTTTGGACACAATAATGAACAAACTATGTCCAGATATACAGTTCTAAAGTTTCCTCTCTTGCTAATAGAAATATATTTGGAGGAATAATTAGATGTCCTTCACCTTATTAATGAATTCTTTCTCTTTTGGTAAGTCATCGTGTTATATTTTGTAATATAGTGTTATGTCATAAGGCTTTACATTCCCTTATGATAACCTGTTTGAAAAATAATGCTTGGTAAAGTAGAAGGCAGTGCGAAAAGAGGAAGATCACACTACAAGTGGATTGATTTAAGTAAGGAAGCCATGGCTGCCCTGAGTTTAGCAAACCTAAGCAGTGATTACCAAGGCCGCCTTATCTGTTAAGCACTTTAGGCACAATGCCTAGGGTCTATGAAAATTTGGGGGTCTATGACAACAGGATTAACAAAAATAAATAATGAATAGTGCTACATCTAGGTGAGGCAGGGAGTCGAATACAAGAGTGCCTAGTGCCTACAAAAACCCTAATGACCAGAGATCTTAGCAGTCTCTCATTCAGGCTTGATCCATTACATGCTTAGTGGATGGCCACTGGGAATATAATGCTGTAATATTTCAGGGAAAGCATATACGTATATTATGACCACACTGTGCTGACTTCCAGCATAAAGTGTTTTAATGTTGTGACATTGTGTTGGCCCCTAGCACAAACTGTTTCTTCCTCATGTACTTCCTTTGCCAACCAGGTGATTGTCTGCCTGCCTTTCTCCAGAAATAGGTTGTTGTTGTTGCTGTTGTTACCACTACTATTACTATTTCCTGAAGTGTGGCTAGTAGGTTATTATGTCCTTGGAAATCATACCAACTGGTTGGGGCTTTTCTTTCTTCCTTGTGGTAGATGATTTCAGCTGTGTGACACATTGTGCCTGCTTGTGTCACTGAGCAATCTGATTGATGGAACTAGGCAGAGCTATCATGGCAATGACTAGCTAGCATGAGATTGTAAAGAGCAAAAAAACCAACAACAATAACAACAACAACAACAAAAACCCCACCAATGTCATTGCTGGCGGACACTCAAAAAAGCTGGATTGCTAACTTAAAAAAATAGAAACAGAGGACATCTCCTTCAGGCCATAGTGGTTCACGCTAGTTTCCTTCCTAGAAATAAACATAAAGCTTGAATAGGCTTTTTAAAATAAAGGGTCCAGGATTTTGTACTCTAAAACCATAACTTTTCCAAACTCTGCAGAAAATCCATTGATCTAATCACGTTTCTATTTTCTAAATGGTATGAAAACGGCTCGTGTTTTTGTTTGCTTACTTGTAGCTGTAATGATAAGGGGCTAAATAGACATTGATTATTCTATAAATAAATAAGTCACTGCATATTCCCATCCTTCATAATGACTCTGGTTAACAAACGTCAGAAGTTATACAAATAAATGCTAAAAAGGGAAGCAAATAGTCCATTCAACAGTGGGTGCAACAAGTGAGACTTCAATCACTGTCACATAAGGCAAAACCAAATTAAAATGTAATTCAGATAAATTTGTGCCCCCTCCCCTGCATTAATCATATGCTCACGGCTATTAGTACTGTACTAGTAAGAAAGAAGGGTACAGATACTATGTTGAATAAAAGCTTATTAGCATACATTATAAACAGTACAAGAAGACACAAATTACAGATAAAAAGGCAAACTGGAAAACAAAACAGATCTGCACAGTTAAGAATATGCCTGATATACACAGATTGATCCATAAAGTCCTATCAGGTGCTCGGTACCACCCCTCCCCAGTTTCTGCTACTACCTGTTTGGGAATGTAAGAACAGAGGAATGACCAAATTCCTGGCAGTCACCACAGCATAGCAGCCTCCTGCTGCATAGGGCTGCTCTAGAAAGAGAATCCAGAACATTTAGAACAGATTTCCCAGTCCAACATGGGGCAATCAGTCAATGCAGAGAACTCTCCCCCATTCCCAACATAAAAGAGGGTGCATGTGGGATGAACAAAAACACCAGTTCAGTAACCCAGGGTGCACTAGGATGTAAAATGCTCCTTCCTTGTTCCATTGCTGATTCAAGTGTGTACAGGCTGGGGTCATCACATGAAGAAGAAAATCTGTTGTCTTTAACAGAGGAAGAGGGATTTGCTGGGCAAACTATTTTTTCAGTTGCAGGGCTGAAATCCAAACTTCTACACAACCACAAAAAGTGGAGAAGCACTGGCCTCCTTTTCATGTGGCCATCTGAATCAAGCACACCCTTCCTGCCATATTTTTATTATTTAACTTTGATTTTCAAAGCATGATTCTGAAGGCCATTTCCATTCTAGGCTGTTATAGACTGAGAGGTAGAACATAGAATATTTTGATGGGGACTGCCACCTGAACTTTGCTTAACCAAGTCCATAAAGTTTGGGAGAGAGATTGTAGGCAATTTTGGTCTATTTCTAAGCAGAGAGGGAAAGAAAAAGCATATAGAGAATGTTCAGGCTATGTAATTATTCTTAGGAACTTGATGAACAGAATAGAAGTTTAAAACCTTGAAATAAATAGTTATTTTCTCACTTAATTTGTTATAATACTGGAGAGGCAGTGCCAGGCTTAGCTGTTTTGATTATCTGTGTTGTCTTTTTCATAATCATTAATTAATAATTTTCTGGCTAAATGTACTGATTTTCTAGTGTTTTATGATGCTGGGTCTGAGATGTGTCTAATTTGTATAAGATTTTGTTATGTGTACTATGAGTTACTAATGATAGTTCTTTAATAGTTCTAATTAGTTTAGTAATAAAGAGGATAATTCTAATCTACAGTGCTGCTAATTTATTAATACATCTAATCTTAACTAAGTATTTATCCTAGAAGGAAAATACAAGTCTCCTAAATTAGATGCTATTAAGGGATCACATTAAGCACAGACATCCAGTAACTCTAAGAGATCTTTGTGTTACAGGGTTTAGGCCTCTTTCTCTCTTCGTGTGGTATCATCTTGTCTGTTTGTTGTTGGCTTTAAAATAGTTCTGACATGCAAAGGATATCCCAGCAATCAAACCACAATGTAGGTATCCAAATAATACAGTACAAATATACAATATAACTAAAACACAGAACAGTGTTTGACATGAGTTCAGGTCAGCAAGAAAATGCAAAGTGAGATGATGTCATTTTCACTGTGGAAAGAGAGAAAACGAAAATGTGTGACATCTCATTTTTACGTATCTTTTATTCCACTTAAGTTTGTTCAAACAGATTCATTTCAGGTTTACTCTTTACCTTGCTTCCTTGTGTATTCCTGTGAGGCTCAGAATAATAATTCCATGCAGTTGTTCAAAAGCTTTCTAGGCTTCTGCTTCATAAGAGTCTTTCTTAATGGATTCCAAAAGCAGACTGGAACAATAAATTAATGATGAGAAACATGCTTCTGGGATTAGGACCTAAAGTTTCCTCAATAGCTGTAGCTTCTACAGATGTCAAGAAGCCAATTGCATCAGATTTCTTTTTATAGCTTAGCACCTATGGAAGGATTAGAGAGGGAGTCCCCAGGCCCAGTTAAGCCCCGAAGTGCAGTTTGCCCTATCCCCAACTGATGCCTACATCCTTCCCTCAGTCAACGGAAAGGAGTGGAAAGGAAATTTTTGATACAGCCCCAATGCTAATACCAGCAATACTGTTAGTAGCTTAGCAGTGAGTAGGTCAGAGGTAGATTCAGAGGGTGTACTTGAGACTTCCAAATACAGAGGTATTTGGGGATAGCAAGGGAAAAGTTCTGAGCTCCTGGTATAGAAGAAGCTTTCCTCTGTGACATGCTAGTTCCTAGGCATGCCCAATTAGTGACATGTATCCACTGCCACAATACACAGTTCAGTTTTTTAGGTGCCATTGCCAATGGTTGCAAAGTGAAATATGTCAAATGCATAATGAGATGTAAGCACTACTCACTACACCCACTGCGTGCTCATGAAGTAATTGGGATGCCAATCTTTTACCACAAGTTAATATAAGGAATGCATGAAGAAAAAGTGTGCACACTTCCTCTAGCTTCAGTTTTAGAGCTGAAGAGGGATGCAAAAACATTTGCAGTGTCTTTTTACCTAATTAAAACTTACTTCCCTGCTCTACACATTTTTGTTTAAAATACACATTAAAACACAACTGGGGGAGGGAGCTCATGCACGTAACTAGACTGATTGTGATAGATAAAGCAAATGAAAGAATGTCAACTGGCAAGAAATCTCCATTAAAACACGTCTTGAGTTTGTACTGAAATGTGCAAACTTATACTAGTGATGGTGTTACCTTTTAAAAAAAACAAAAGAAAGAAAAGCATTGCCATTATTTGGAATTCACAAGTACTAATAATTTTACTCATTGGTAATGCTTTTTATTAAAGAAACTGAACAATTGAAAAAATGGCAAAAAAATGTTATAAAAGTCCCCAAACAACTTCACATGAATTTAAAGCCATTAGTAAATGTTGCTCACTCCAAAAAAGGATAAAAAGGTTAGGAGTCATTATGTTATTTTTCAAAGTCACAATGCTGCTTCTGTTCCCCCCCCCAAAAGTCATGCTTTTTAAATAAGACTGCCATTAACATGTTAGTTCTGAGTTCCAATGTTATTACGAGTTACTGACATTATGTATGTTTCTCTGTGTTACACCCCCATTTAGTGGACTAAATTCTCTTGTTAGTCCCAGCTGAATTAGACTCATCAAATCAATGGGAGCTTGGTAAGTCAGCACTTTTGTATGTTACATTAATTCAAGAGTTGTGCTCTAGTTTGAAGCCAACAATTGGATCTAGTGCAGCATCATTTCCAGAGTAAATATACTGTATATGATAGACTGTGGAGGTGGACAGATGGTGCCTTTTCTGGAATCCACCACTCACAGCTACTTCCCATCATGGGGCCAGTGTACAGTACATGGTGTTGCCCCACCAGCAGCAAAAATGCTACAGTCTTCACTTCAGATTTCTCTGTAGTTCTTAAGAGACTGTTGAAATGCAGTGCATTGTCTTTTGAGGTCAATGGCAAAACTACTGTTGCTGTTAATGGTTCAGTGAAAGCTTAGGTTGAAAAAACCTGTTAACCTTTTGCACAACAAACCACATACCAGTTACACAAAGACTGAAACGTGTGCTGACTGCTTTAAAGGGAAAAAAAAGGCCCTCTGCTCTTGTGATTGCTCTATGCTGCTCCTGTTGTAGCCTCATACTCTGGAAGTGGCTGTTCACAGAACCAGAAAAATCTTGCATGCCATCTTTTAAATATGTTTTAAACAGCAAACATACATTTTCTGGTGACTGCAGTTTTAAATGCTCCACAAATCATTCTCCTAATAAGTTCATTAAAAACCCATATACATGCAACTAGACACATCATTTAAGATTGCTTCTAACCTTTCCATTCCTCAATAGCATCCTTTGATTCAGAGAAGAGGAGCTAAATTAACAGAACTCAGTTAGATATTTTTAAAAAATAATTAGGTACAGTTAAAATCTTAAGTCCTGCAAAAATAGGTATTTTCCATCAGTTAGTAGTTATTTTAATAGTAACTCATTACTTTCGTGTAAGGAAACAAATAGTTATTTTTTGTTAAGTGAAAAAAAAGATTTTCCTGACCTGTGGTACAAAACACATTCTCCTCCCAATATCCTTTGCATTGCCACTCAACAACAAAGCATGACACAGAATGTGAAACTTGGCCTCTCTCTCTACCACCAGTGAATGAGGCCATCCTTTCTCTCTCTGTGTGTGTGTGTGATTTCAAGTCATTTGGTGACTTATGGCATCTCTATGAATTTCATATGGTTTTCTTAGGCAAGGAATAATCAAAGGTGGTTTTGACAGTTCCTTTTTCTAATATACAGCCTACAGCATCTGATATTCGTTGGTGGTCTCTATCCAAGTACTAACCAGGGCTAACCTGGCTTAGCTTCCAAGATCAGATGGGATCTGGTACAGTTTCATTTTGTTGTTGTTGTCACCCTCTATTTCTCTGCATTGATAATTGTAGCAGTTCTCCTTGTCCTTGTACACAAGTCATTGAACAATTGCATTCAGGGTCCTGACTCTTATTTCTGTCACCCTTTACTTTTGCTTCTCATCTGTTCTCAACTGCTTGAAGAATTTCATCTGCCATCCACTGAGACTTCTCTTTCTTTTTGACTACAAGATAGTGCCTCTCTGTGTTCCTCTCGGATGATGTCTCTGGCTTTAGTTCAGAGTTTTTCTGGCTCCTAGTCAATCAGGTTTGGTAGTGCATGCAATTTTTTAAATGTTATCTTTGAATTCTATGGTAATGTTCTTCAGGTTGTATCCTGGTAGTATGATTGGTTTAGTGTTCTTTAACTTTACTCTGACTTTGATATTAGTAGTCCATGATCTGTGAGACAATATGCTCCTGTTTTGTTTTGCAGAGAGAATGGAGCTCCATCTTCTGCTTCCAACTATGTGGCCTATTTGATTTTTATTTTGGCTATCAGGTTGGCTCTTTAGCTGCTTGAAGAATATGTTTGCAATGGACAAACTGTTAGTCCCATACAATTCCTACTTCATTTCATGATCCTTTTCTACAGTTTTTGATTCTGTTTTGTTTCATATTTTTGCATTCCAATCACCTATGATTAACAACATGTCCTGTTTTGATGTATGATCAATTTCATCCTAGACTCCAAAATTTAAACTTTCAATTTCTTCTTCTTGTGTCTCTATAGCTGGAGCATAAACTAGCATTATGGTTATATTGATGGGTTTTCCCTGAAGTCTTATTGATATGATTCACTCAGACTTTGTATTATATCCTTTAATTGCTTTTGCTGAATCTCTTATTATTAATGCCACCTCATTGTTCTTAGATATTCACCTCCTGAGTAAAACACTATATAATTATCAAACTGAAAATGTTCCATTTCTGTCCGCTTTAGCTTACTTCTGAGCATGTCAACAGCTGAACATCCATTTATCTCGAGTCCAGTTGCAATTACCCACAGAACAACTATGCTTATCCTCTGCCTTTCTGCAGAACTTGTTCAGTCCTCCAACCTGGGAGTTCCATCTTCTGGCACTATTTCTTTTTGTTTCATTTTGGATTATCTCTTCATAGGGTTTTTGTGGTAAAAGGCTTTCAAAAGTGCCTCCTTCTACACAATAATAACAAGTGTTAGCGATGGTATCATTGTTGTCATCTCTGAGCAATCCTCTGCCACTGTTAATCACCACCCCCATTACTGCCCAGTAGCTGTTTGGTATATTTAGTCCAGCACTTCATCAAAAGCTTGGCTAACATGGGAGGTCCTACTAGCAGCACTGCTACCATCAGCATAACGTCTTGCCTCACAGGAGCGTGCAATCCTAGCACTGTGGAAAGGCAGTGCCATGGTGAGCCTCTACACAATAAATAACTTGGAAATAAATCCGTTTGACTTAAGTGTGTTTTCTTTCCAATTGCAGCCTAGCCTACAGAGTCTTAATGTCTCGTGTTTGATTTTGGTGCTATATGTTTAATGCCATCACTAGGCCTAATTAGTAAAGACAATAAAGCCAATTGACAAGCAGTCCTATATTTTGGCTACAAAATACTCTTCCTGTCAGATAATTAGAATAGGGGGGATGTGTTTATATGATTCTAATGTTCATGGTTATATGCATTATTGCTTAATTAATGGTGTTAAGTGTCTGAACAGATGAAATTGTTCCCCCAGTACAAAGTAAACACGATTTTTAGTGCATCATAAATTAGAAAATTAAAAACATTCAAGCAGAATGAGGGAAGAGTTTTAGGAGCTGCTGTGAAGTAAATTCATCCATGAAATAGATTTGTATGGGGAAAAGTGTTTTATTACTATCTTGCCTGTTAATGAATGGACTCAGTTCTTACCATAGAACAAGACAAAATATAATCTTCTTTTGGTAGTGTTGCAGTTGTCTGACAGGCTCCCATATGGATAAAATTCATTTCTACAAGCAGTCAACACACACCTTGAGATAATTCAGACATTCACTCAGAGAATACTTGCTGAGTCTGAGATTCACCAATTAGAAAACAGCAGGTGTTTGTCCCATAGGATGCTAACAGATGCAAAGATATGAGCGTTTTAGTGTGGCTATAAAATAAAAGAAGCTGTGTGGAAAGGGAAAAAACTCTCTCAAAAATCAGTCCATTAAGCTTGACTTCACTTATTAAGGATGATTTCTGAGGACAGCCTGGAAATATCTCCTTTAACCTAGATCAAATGGGCTATTTGATCTTTTTAATTTCCTCTTTCTTTAACACAAGCTCTTTCTGCCCAGCAAGCATTCATGTAATACAACAAACATGTATTTCTATTGCTTTAGAGTTGTGAAACGTGACAGATAATGTCCTAACCCTCAGGCAAAAAAAAAAAATCCTTTCTGTTTCTTGAAATCTTTTTCTCACTACAAGACTGTATGAAGAACTTTGGTGGATCAGCCAAAAGAACCAGGGTAGCTGGTGGCCCTGATGTCAATAGGCCAGTGAATTCATGCCAGGTTTTAGTATGATGTTTAAAGATGCTGTCTAAGGTGCTGAAACATTCTACTTCTGGGAAAGGCAGCACACAGGCAACTTTGAATGGGACCTCCACCCTCCTCTTCTTCCTCCATCATCTCTTACCCCTGTGAATGCTGGTCTTTCTCTTGCATCTCAAGATCTATCTAACGCAACATGTTGTTTTCCATCATGGCCAACCAGGTTCTTCTGGGATGTCAGAAAGCTGGGCCTGAATAAAATAAACCTTTCCTGCTATTTCTCCCTGCAATTGGTATTCAGTTGTATATTGCCAGTGAACATGGAGGATCATTCAGGGTGTGAAAATCACTTTTTCTTTAAAACTAGAAATCCCAGATCCCTTAATCTGCTTGACTGTGGGTTATTCTGGCTGGGTTATTCTGGGAGGTGTGATCACAAACATTAAATTTTTCAAGCTCTGCAATGAACATGACAACTACATCATGACTGACAGACCTGCTTTCCAAGAATTTGTAGAATCCCCTATTTAAAATTCATCTAAGGCTGGAGTTCAGTCAAACTGCTTTGAGACCTGGTTTTGGGGAAAGGCGGGATAGAAACTATCCCTGTGTTGCACTTGCATCTATTCTTGTTCTCTCTTCTTGAGTGCCTTCTTTGAATATTTCTATCCAGCATGGCCAGCCCTACTCAGTGTTATAGTACATGTGCTCTTCATGATGCTTCCCTTAGTCATGTTCCTGAGTAGAGTATAAAAAGGTAAAAAGCAATATTTGTTCCATATGCATGTATGTGAGCATATATACATTATATTTGTCTTTTCCAGGTCTTTTGTAAAGCTAATAGGCTGAAATTCAAGACTGAAACATCCCCAAAATATTATTTCATTGCAGAAGAAATAGCTTACAACTGCATACTATTACTGGGAGAGTCCATTTGGTTCCCTTACCTGCTACTGAGGATAGCAGGTAACCTATAAAATAGAGATGATCCATTTTCAGCTCTTCTGAGACTCCAGAAGTCCACACCACACTGCTGCAGCTGCCATTTGGGGTAACTGGAAATTACATTTTATCACTAGAGATGGTCCTAGGGATGGCCCTTGGTGCTGTCATGTGAGAATGGTCTGGCAATGCCTTCTTTTTTATTTTATTTTATTTGTAGGCTGCCTTTCTCCTGGAGTGGGACCCAAGGTGGCTTCCAACAATAAACAATCACATTAAAAACACTTAAAACGATTAAAAACGTTAAAAGTATATAAAATCATAAAACACTTAAAACAGTATTCAATTTAAAACAAGTTAATAAATATAGCTACCTGGCTTATCTAAAAGACTGTTTGAAAATAAAAGTTTTCACCTGCTGGAGAAAGGTGAGCAGGGAAGGGGCACGCCTAGCCTCTAGCAGAAGGGTCTTCCACAGGGTGGGAGCAGCCACTGAGAAGGCTGTCTCCCATGTCCTCACCAGGTGAGCCTAGGATGATAGTGGGACTGAGAGAAAGCCTTCCCCAGCAGATCTAAGGGCTCTAGCTGGTTTGTACAGGGAGCATTATGCATTTAAAGCAAACACAGTTGCTCTCAGGGGTTGTGATAGATGCTCTTTGATCTCAGAGGCATCAACTGGTTGTGCCAAGAACTGAGCCAGTGAGTAAGCAAATCAACTTGCAAACATCCCCCACACTGGAAGGTCAAGCAGAGACAGAGTTGTCCTGGCCAGATCATGACAGAGAGGGAACCAGCAGTGATTCAGAGGAGTTACAGGCACCTGTGCCCATCAGCGTTCAATCACAAAGAAAGCTGAAACAGGCTGCTCAGAGGGAACTTGCATGGACTAGGTTGAGGAAACAATAACAAGCAGTACCTGTTCACAGTGGCTATTTAAGTCTGTCGGCATGGCTGCTCTTTGCTTGCAGCAAATTACTAGCAAGCCCTCACGACTTCATGTCTTCTGCTCCCTGAAACCTTCTGGATGGATCTCTGCCTCCTGAACCTTTGGACTGGACCTTGACCTGGTTCAGCTTGTGTTTTTCATTGTGTTTGGTGTATCCAGACTCTCCCCGCAAGTATTCTTGACTTCCCCCCTCCCTTGCTGGCTGAGGCTCAGCAGAGGGAGAATCCTGACACAGGTTGTCATTCGAACACATACACACAGACAGAAAGAACAATATTTCTCTGTTTGGTAATTAAGTGTCTTTGCAAATTACATTTGTTTTATGTTTATTAGCCTTTGTAAAAAGCAGCAAATTCCACATTTAGAAGGCTATCTGGGGAACTGGAACTGTGCATGTAAACTTGTCTCTTTTAAGCAACTTACCCCATACACACACACACACGAATTGGAACATCCACCTGTCCCCCGGAGGTGAACCATGAAAACTGGGGACTCAGCTAAGTGCCCCGAGATCTGACAAACATAGTGGTGGGGAAGGTAGGACTAGTAACTACTGATAATGTGTTGCAGATTGTCTGGCATTCCCTAAGTTTGCATAATTCTCTCACATTTGGTGAGGGGCACTACCCAGTTTCTAATACTGAAAGACAATTCAGTTTACAGTCTAATCAGTTTCTGTACATGCAACAGTGGTGGGTGCCATTTTGTCCTTTATGTTAGGCAACCAAAACTCTTGAATCCCACAGACTTAAATACTCTATCAAACCAGCTTCTTCTACAAATCTTTCAATTGTCACCACAATTTCCACTTCTCTGCCAGTTTACTGCTACTATTCTAGCCTCACTACTCCTTTGTCAAGCTCTGCTATGCCTTTTAGCTTTGTCCTACCAATTTTAATTTCAGGTGTCCTCCTTAAGAATGCTATCCCATTTGTACTCTTTGTGGGTGTCAAACAAACTAAATGAAGGTTAGCTTCAGTTGTTAACAGCAGATGATTGAAAACAAAGCCGGTGAATCTGCCTGAAGACAAATTGATACTAAACATTATGCAGCTATACATCTTGAAAATTTAGGAACCCTCTGAAGGTCTGGGTCTACATGCTGTTCCAGTTGTAACACAAAGAGTATTGTGACAGAAATGTTCATGTAGGACTAATGCAGTCATAGCTATGAATGCCAACAGAAAAAAAAAAAAAACACCACATCAATCATACCATTCAGGTTAAGCCAGGCCTGCAAGTCTGCATTTTGTGGCAGTTATATATTTATTGTAAAGCAGCAATTTTCTCACTGAGAACACAGCATGAATTAGATCTGTAGCTCGCTGGGTGTTTTCTTGGTATTTCATAAAGTGCTACCTCAATGCACATGCAATTTTCTGTGGTTCCCTCTGTGGGACCAAGTCTGACAGCAATGTTTGCTAAGGAGTGCATCGCTAAGGTAGTTTTGGTTCCCCCTCCTTCTCTTGCTGTGAATGACGTCATTTACTTGTGGGAAATGCAGCCAGCTAGAATGTCATGACAAGGCTGCAAAACAGTACAAGAAATAAATGACTTGCTACCACCAAACTGCTGTTAGGAACATAGTACTGATATAGAAGCTGTTGAATCAAATACAATAGGTGTATGCACTGGAAAATAGTCTTATTCCAGATGCATCCATCCAAAGGTCACCTGATTCAGTTCTGATCTGAATCCAAATCTCTGTGCCTCCCATTGACTATTATTGAAATTCAGATGTTGCAGCCAGATCACTCTCATGTCTATGGCTGAAATTCAGGAAATCACTATAGGCATTTAATAATCTACCTGATAGAATTTTATGAAACTGGCAGGTGATTTAACTTATTATGTGGGGATGCTGCCTGGCAAATTTCAGTCAAATAGGTTTGAGGAATTTTGTTGATTCTTACTTTGATTTTTGATTTTTTTTTTTAAAGGAATCTGACAATAGCTTTTTATTTCTTGACAGAATGTGATGAAATTTTTTGGTGTAAATGCCACATTTGAAGGGACTAAGAATTGGTGTTCGAATTTCTCTAAAACCTGCATTTACAGTTAAGAGTGTTCTTTACTAAGGACACAAAAACTCTGTTCTCTCAGGGATTTTGTGGGCAGTTGTTATGAAAATGACTTTCAGTCAAATGATGTCCCTAGTCAGGCAATCTGAGAATTTTCAGAAGCATTGATACAGAACTTTGGGTAGAAAATGAGTATTCAAATTAGAGAAAGGTGGAAGTGCTATACTCTTCCTTACTCTTCTCCTCTATTTGTCTAGAAGCAATCTCTATGAAAACAACGCATAACACACAAGTGACCCTAGGCAGAACCACAAAAATGTCAGAGATAAAGATGGAAGCACCAAGGAATTCTGATAAATGAAAAATAGTTTCAGACTCTTTGCTAGCATCAAACTCACAGAATATGCACAGAAAGGATTGGATGATGAATGCAAAGCTTACAGAGGCAGGAAGAGTTGAACATCCAACATTTTCCAGACTCCTAAAGGAACATTTACCTGGATCTCACAGATTCCACTGAAAGAGTTTTAACATTTCTGATCTGGAAAAAAACAAAAACAAAACAGCAACAATCACTGTACACTGGCTCAGTCCTATGATATGTCGCTATAATATCTCTCCCTCAAAGCACTAGAATTGGAGAGCCCTGGTGAAACTATGGTCAGCCCTCCATATTCACTAGGATTAGGGGTGTAGGGCCCTCACAAAAGTGGGAAAATGCAGATATCAATATGGGTATGTATGTCTGTGGGAAGTGAACTGAGGCATGATGGGGAGAACAGATGCTTATTGTCCAAACCAGGCCAGGGAGAGAAAAGGTAAAGGGAGTAGATTGGCACGGTGCCCCTATACTTCCTCTCTCCCCAATCTCCTTCCTCAGGTGTGTATGGGGGCATTGGGAGAGAATCTGTGGTACTGAAAAATTGGGTTATGAGCCATCCTGAGTTGGCCAGGCAGCTTCTGGTGGAAGAAGAGAAGGACCAGATGTGGGTTTTTAAAGGGCTGCACAGCCTGATTGGAGCCATTAAGAGGGAAGGTCCCTACAGAAAAGAAGCACCTGAGTTGGGGTGGCAGGGACTGGAGAAACTTGCAAATAATCAAATCTATAACAGTCAAGCCTGCAAATGCAGAGGGCCAACTGTACTCATTCCTTTTGCATTCTGGTGTTTTCCTTTTGTGAAAAGCTTGTTACGAAATGTATATCATCGACATAATCATCATCAGGATACACCATGTCTTTGCAGTCCACTTAATCCAGAACGCTAGCAAACATTCAGAGATAGTCAGCTCTGGGTTGCTTTAGAAGCGTTCAGCTCACATATCTCTCAAAGCAGGAGTGTAGCTGAAGAAGGGAATGAAGGCTTGCCTCCAGCAAAAATTCTTCCCTTCAATTAAATGTTCAGCCCTCTAGATTACAGGCTTTGCAGAAACTAAAAACTTCAGTTGCGCATTTTGGGCCAAAATGTAAATTCTCCAACCTCTGGACTTCCCATTTACGTCCAGCCAGAGGAATACTTTCAAGAGGAGAGGGTTCCAGCATATTCCTATATGCCATTCTTGTATACACCATTGTTAATATAGCACAGAAGTAGGGCAATTAGGTCTCCACAAGTTACCAAATCCCAGCAGTCTGCCAAAGCTATATTAATATTAGAGTTAACAATAAACTCAGCTGTAATTATCTTCCTCTCACTTCCAGTTCTCTCAAAACAAACTTACTTGAGGTCTTTCTGTCCTTGGCAGACTTCATGGTTTATCCAAAGCAGATAAGATTACAAACTCTTGTTTCAATTCCATGGTTTACTCCTTGATCATTAGCAATTCCAAAAGGGAGTTTAGAAGCTGAAAAGGTTTCTAAAAGAATTTCTAGGAGTTAAACAACAAACTTGCAAGGGAACTCTCTTACTACGTGCCTGCCTCTGCAACCTCTGGACTTGTAACTTCTGGTTTGCATTGGAGTGGGGAGGGGACTTAAAATCACAAAACTAGTTTGGCCCCAAGCATTACTGTGAATAATAAAGTGAGAGGAAGTAATCTTGATTTTTCTCCTACTGATGTTAGTACACAAATGAGTCAGGAAAAATAAAGCTCTTCCCTGAATAAAGTTCTTAAAATATTTAGTACCCATCAAGTTTCTTGCCCTGTATTGCTCAGATCGTGTGCTTCTATTGATGTTGCTTTGAAGTTTCAGATGAGAATCACTTCCATTGCCTTGACTCCTCTCTACCTTTCTTATGAGCTGCTCAGCTGCAAGTATCTGTTACGCTAGAATGCAGCAATCAGTGGTGCCATCTTGATGTGAGATGCCTGTCTTTTATGATACTTCTCATCTCTGTGATAAACAGCCAGTTATATATTTTCCTTTCCACATAAGAGAGGATTAATAGAAAACTACTCCGGTTTAGAAGCAGCCACTACACTTAATAAAAATCTGTACTTTCCCTGTACTTCCATCACATTAAAGCTGTGCTTCCATCACATTAAAAGAGAAAACTTAAAGGCTCACTATTTGATAAAGTAAAGTGATTAAAAAGAATGTCCAGGGTTAAAGAGCCATTCAGCTAACCACTTGTACTTGCAGGAGTTTTGGACTTCTTTTTTAAATAATAAGGACATCACAGTGATCTGTATTTTACAACAATGCTAGTCAAAGTGGTGGTCTGCGGACCAATGCCAGTCTGGGAACTACTGGTTGCCAGTCAACAGGAAGCTTCCAGGAAAGGAGGAAACATCTGTAATCAATGGACATATTGGTAGAAAAACTGTGGGAGTCCCCCTCAGCAAATAGCTTAAGAAGCATTGTTTCAGAGCATGCTTATTTGGAGATCTTACTGTGTTCTACGGGCCTTGTTCCCAGACAAGTTTGATTGCAGCTTCCTGTTGTGACCAAAAGAAAAGGGGTTGAATAATATGATCAATAGAAGAGCAGTAGAGAAGTGCTTAAGACCATTCTAGATGCATAAATCATTCTGAAAGGGAAATAGACATACAGGAGGAAAACAACCTAGTAGGAAGTGCTACACAGCTTCGTCATAGTTCTGCTGTTTCTGTTGTTGTCCTGGTGCCCGAGGAAGGTTTTCCCAATGTGGGGTCCTCCAGTTCCCTTGGACAAACCACCACCACCCCATCCAGCATCGTGATAATGGGAATCATAGTTGAACACATCTAGGTGGTGGGGAGGTCAGGTTCGGATGAAGACTAATCTAGACCCTTATGATGTTCCCATTCATTTTATGTGGGGCTTGTGCAAGAGAATCTTGTTCAATTGCACCCTTCAGGTGTTTTAATTATTATTCTTTGAAACAGAAACCAATTTTCACCTAATGTGTAGAACGAAGAAACAAAATCAATCTAGGGGCAGCTAACTGGCTTTAGAACTGCATTCCTTGTCATTAATAAGGAATGTTAGAAAAAGAGATTTTAACTGTTAAGCAGGAAGGAAACCAGGAGGGAAATTCAACACCAATAACAGCGAGTGATGATAATGCACACAAAGAAATAGTGGACAACAACTAGTGGGCACATACTGTGAGGAAGATGACCTCAGTTAAAGACCTTAACAGGAGTATTTTGCTAGTGGTAAATACTGGCGTGAGTAGAACTTGGAAAAGTTGCTTTTTGGGCTAGAATTCGTAGAATTCCCTACCACTGTGATGAACTTAATTCATATCTAAAGATACCCATTAATGCACTGGAGTGGATGCAAACTTGGGAAAGCCTGATCCCTCATTTTCTTTCCCTCTTATTCATTACTCTCTCCTATTTCATAGTAAGAATAATAACATCCACTGTCGGGACCTCCGCGGCCCCAGACGCAGCACCCGAGGAGGAGGACGATCCGGTCTCCTCGCGAGTAGCGGCGGAGGTCTCCTCGCGAGTAGCGGCGGAGGTCTCCTCGCGAGTAGCGGCGGAGGTCTCCGGCGCCGGGAACAGCTGCCCGGACGCCGTCGAGGCCGCCGCCGCCGCAGAGGAGGCTATGGAGCCACCTGCCGCTACGGGAGGTCGTCCCGAGCCTGCCTGCCCTGACGCCACTGAAGACACCGACGGAGCCGGCGCTGCGGAAGAGAGTCGCCCGGAGGTCGCTGGGCTGCCGCTCACCCGCGGGCCCGATCTGGAGGAGCCTGACGGCCTCCCTCCCACGTTCTCGCAGCGGCGGCAGGCCAAGGAGGCTGCCCGTCGCTCCCGCCGGTTGCTGGAGCGTCAGCGGCAGGCTGAGGGCTTGCAGCTGGCTAAGGACGCTCAGCTGTGAGCCCGGCTGAGGGCTCCCAGCTGTGCAGCAGCTTCAGGATTGGCCGGCGCCGGCACCAGGCTCCTACTTTAGAGCCAGAGGGAGCCAGGTTCAGCACGGAGCAACAACCAACGGCTCTCCGTGTGTTGCCCGTCAGAGCTGCTGCCTTGTTCCTGCCTTGTTCCTGCTTTGTTCCTGCATGCCTTGCCCCTGCTGTGGTCCCGCCTTGCTCCTGCCGAGACTCTGCTCGGAAGCCTTGCCAGCCAGCTTAACCCTTCGTTGCCCGGGTGAGGAAAACCCTTTCTTTTCGTTCCTGTTTACCGCCTGAAGTAAGGCTTGCTTTAGTTTTGCGGTGACTCTGCTGGCTGAGGCTTCCGGGACGCCAGCCTCGGCCTGAGCCAGACCCAAGCCTGCCCGGCCCCGCCCAGCCGCCGACATCCACATACCTCAACATGTTTGCTATGAAGACTGTTTAGGCAATGCAAGAGGAGTAGTTTGCACGGAGAGTATGATAGTGTCCTATCTCAGTCCCAGCACAGCTGATAAATCAAACAAAATAAACTGAATATCTCCCAGCTTGTTACTTACCTCCAGGCAGTAAGCATGGAGTCATAAATAAAGTTCCATATAAACAAAGTCTGGCAGGGTTTCAAGGCAAGGGAGTGTCCAAGGTCAATCCAAGCATTTATCAAGGCATCCAGCAAGGTAGAAGGTCAGAAAAGCTCTGACAACTCTTGGAGGGGAAGGACACCAGCTAAATAGGTCTGAAGGCTAGCGCAGCTGTGCCTTGATTGATTGTTGCCAGTTATAAATTCTGAGAGAGCTACACTGGTTCTCTCTTTGTTGCCTGTGCTCTGCTAAGTTGGGTCTCGGTAAGTGTTCTATATCTGAGGAGGCAGGACTCTCTGTTGGAGCTGGCACTGCCCCCTGGTCTGTTTCTGGCACTGTAACCTCTCTCTGTACAGCAGGTCCTGGCATACCCCCTGTTTTAGCCTCTGGCATGCCCTCTGTTTCAGACTCTGATAGAAAGATAGAAAGCTAACATAGTTACATTTATATCCTATCTTTGCTCCACTGAGCAGAATATGGCATAGATAGCTTTCCTCCTCACCTGAGCTTTATAAAAGTCCTGTTAGGTGTGCCAGGTCGAGGCACAGGGAGTAGTCCCTGTGGCTGAGTGGGCTTTGAATCTGAATTTTCCAAGACTCAGTTCAACATTGATTCGTCACAGTGGCTCTCATTATATTTATTGTTACTGTTTTGGAGCTGCCAAATGAACAAAACAAAGAAAAATTCTTGTAAGAGCTGCTAAGGGAGCACCTTGATGAAGGAAGGACAGTAAAATTAAGAACTTGGCAGAAAGATAGTTGTTTCTTGAACTGCACACTCCTTTTAGGGGCTGTGCCATTATAAAGCTCTCTCATGGCTCTTCCAGGCCCTTTCCGCATCGGGGTATTAAAACGGTGCAGAGCGACCTCCAATGGAGGTCGTCTGCACTGTGGAGTGGATTGGGGCGGACTACTTTATTGTAGTTCCACACGTCAATCCACTCTGAAGCGACCGGAACTGGTGGCGCCGCTTGTTTTTAAAAACCTCTTTTCAGAGGTTTTTCAAAAGCACGGCGTGCGCAGCCCCATGCGGCTCTGTCGCCGTGCTCCAGTGCAGATTTGCAGGTGCGCCTGCAGATCTACCAGGGGCGGGTTTCCAGCTGGCGAGCTCCTCCGGTTGGTGGAGAGCCTCTGCCAGTTGGAAGCTACCATTTTGGACGCCGAAGGACTGCAGATCAGCAAGCTCGCACTGCTCCGCATGGCGACGGACTTACCCGGCTGCTGGTAAGCTCCGTTTTAGCGCATTTTCCCCTGTTTCCCCCTCCACATGCGGAAAGGGCCCCAGTTTAGTGTGAGCTCTACCAGTATAGCTCCTTGGGTTTTGCAAGATTTTGCTGGTTGCTGTCACCTTTATGTCTACCCATTCCACCCAAGGATTCTTCTAAAAGATTAAAAAAGACCCTGAGGAATGGTGTCCTGAGGTGGTCTATGGCAAATTTTCTCCTTCTTGATTTTTTTATATGCAAAAGTACCATTTAATTGGTATCCTATAATAATAGGAAAATAGAAAAAAGGATAAGAGAAGGTGAGATATTATCCCAGTGTTTCTGGGTTTAAAAGAAACTCACTCAAAGCAGGGAATAAAAATTTGCCAAAATATTGTTGCAACAACAGAAATGCTTTTTGGGTATATATTTAAAGCTGCATGAACCGTACCAACAAATACTGCAACCTCCCAACACCTCTTCCCCATCTGAAGGAGCCCTCAGTTTGCATAAGTTTTGCTCCTCCCATAATTAATTTGTCTGTATCATAACACAATAAGTGGCATAAAAATGGAATTAATGTTTAGAGGGATGATAGCAGATGTTTCCTCCAATTAATCCAAGCCTTAAGGGTATTTCATAAGAGAGTGTTGTCAAATGTTTCAGTTTACAATCAGTTAATAAAAGTTTCACTTTATAATTTCTAACAAAAGAAGTTCTAGTCTGATCCAATCACATGTATTTAATTAATTTCCAGTAAGGATAAAATATAAATATTATCTTTAACTGTTATTCTCACCATCTGTGTTATTTGTCAAACTTCAAAGTATAACTTTATGTTAGGAATTCACAAGCCCATTTTTGTACTAGATCTATACATTGCTGATTTGGTTATCGTAGAATATTTATGTTTGTTCATGGGTTTTTTAAATATTTTCTACCATACAGAAAACATCTTGTTAAGAATGTTAAATAGCTATGATTTGGAAAAGGAAGGTTAACTTCAGCAAAATTGACTTTTTAAAATTGAGGCTATATACCATAACCAAGACATGTTGAGTTTTCCCATTTATTTAGTTTTTTGCTAATGGATTGATTAAGAAGCATAATATAATTCAATTAGTTTACATAATTATGGGAAACTATAATACATAGATATTTTAATGAGGAGGTATGTGTAGAAATTTCAGTAATCTCATCAAGGGTATTTGTCATGATTCATATTTGAACTTTATTTAAGATCTTGAATTTTTTCCCCTATTTATTTCCAGTTGAGATATTTGGCCAAACTTATGAAATACGCTTAAGCCTTGAAAAATGTCTCTGGGGGATTCAGAGCTGTCAATGCTACTGTAGATTTAAGCAAGCAGATTTAGCAAAACCTGTTGTCTGTTGTGATACCTGAAAAGTGTTGGTCTTCTGTTATCTGAATGTCCAAAGGCAAAATGTCCACTGCAAAAGAAGAGGAGAAAGACAAAAACATCCTTATATCATCAACAATAGTAATAGGGTAGCAAATTATGGCTTTCTGAAATCTGTATGGTGAATGAAGAGTGTTTAAAAATGAGTCTCCCATGTCCGTTAGTGAACAAACTTGGAAAAACATAGGTCTAACGCTTTTCCAGTATCAAAAAATGATATTGCAAAATACCAGCTTTTACATTTCCGACTTTAATACATGACATGCAAGAGACATCTTATTGGATCATACAATGATCTTTAAAGATACCAGACTGATCTGGACCAATATAATCAACCAATGTATTTGGCTCCTATTGCCATGAATATTTTGTTACCCTGGTTCAGCAAAGACAGAGGAAGAAGGAGTCAGCCTCTTCTGGAATTTGGTCTTGTTTCAAAATCAATATTTTAATTTGGACATTTTCCATGAGTCCAGAAGAGCAGAGCCCTTCCAAGAATCTGAAGAAAGACAGCACTCCATAAAAGCATTAAATAATAAACTCAGGTAGGATATTAATTTATTTTCAAAAGTTTTGTCAAAGAATGTCCCAAAGCCATCCACTTTGAGAGCTGCACATCAGTTTTCTTTTCTTTCTCTCTTTCTTATGGTAAAGGAGAACAATAGCTGATTAAACTAAAATGGCTAGGGACTCTCTAGCTTGGCAGCAAGAAGATACCTGAGATTAAACTTTAGCAATACTACAATAAAACTAGATATGTTGCCAATATTTTAATAACTTTTGGAATGAGGAGAACATGATGGTATTCTGATCTTCTGTGCAATCATACTTTGTAAGTTTTGTCCATCTGAATATTGGGCAGATCAATTTTGATGTGTCCTTGAAAAATAAAGAAGTCTAATTGTTACCCTAAATAAGAATAGGCACACTAAAACAATGGGAAGATGGTTACCTATGTAAGTTCCATTGGAATTTGCTCTAGTTGGGTCTAACTAGACCCTAACTCTAGCTGAGTCTAATCATTAGGTTTGGATCTAAGGGCTTTACATAAGATATTTATTATTAAAGGAGGCTGCAAGGCCATGCACTGACAGGATAGCAGTAAAGAAACCCTATATGTTTTATACTTCCTAACATCCTCTTTCACTATCACTGCTCCAGCAGTGCTTTAACTGGTGGTTTCTTGATTTTTGAACTCTATGTTTGACCACAGCTGGTGCCAGTAATTTGCTGACATTTTTCAGAAAAATGAAAAGAAACTACTCAGTTTTGCAACCAGGTCATGGAACACAGCTCATGGAGTTTAAAAACAACACCAATAAGAACAATGAGAAAATGATACTGTCCAGATCCAGTTCTGCAGTCTTCTGAGGTACAAGTGCCCAAATTGTACAAGTACAAGAAGACCCTCTGTGCATGAGTCAGTGACAGAACAAAAACCTACAACATCACACATGCACGCACGCACACACACGCTCACACACACAATCCTTGGAAACGATCTGACCCAAAACACCTATGCCCTACAACCCAAGTCTTTTCAGAATCCAAAATGGTTTTGGGATGATTTTGGAGAAAAATGTGGGTGATAAGGAGATGGAATGGGCATTTGGATAAAAAACAATCTATCTACTGAACCATAACTCTATTTTAAAAAGAGATTTTTCAAAACTATAGTACCTGCTAGCACTTTCAACATCCCATACAATCTGTGTTTTCAAAGATTTCAAGATGGTCTTCATGAAGATGGTTTATATCCTCTTTCCTGAAGATGTTCTTTCAAACTGTACATTCACTTATGTTTTGCATGGGAAAGAAAGAAAGTAAATACCTTACTTCACTTTTCCAGACAAATAAATCTACCCTACTGCAGATGACTATTACTAATTTCCTAGATTTAATGCATTGCAGAGCTCATATTCTTGTATTCATTTTCCAAAAAAGATTTGTAGTAAATTGTTTCTTTTCACTGCTGCAACACTGAAATAATTTTAGATACACCTATTGCATGAAACGTTGTCTTGTCTATATTTGTATATTGAATCTGTTAATCTTATGCAATTTTGAATTGTTGGGATACTAAGCTAGTCAATCAAGTGCGACATGTAAAAGACAGATAACAATCTGTGATAGATAACAAGCTGGGATTGTTTGCAAAGATAGTAACAATCTGGGATTAAGAACAAAAATAGAAATGGCGCAGATTGCTGAATCAAATATCCTATATTACTTAAGAATAGCTGTGTGAAATGAGTATTTCATGTGGCCGATTACTCTTTTTGCAACTAAAATAACCATCTGCATTGCAGGCCAAAATACAAAGATTAAACCCTGTGATATTTTGTTGTTGCTGTTATGTGCCTTCAAGTCATTTCTGATTTATGGTAACCCTAAAGTAAGCATGTGTGATGTGCCGAGTATCACCCAGTAGGCTTCAAAGACCAAGTAAGGAATTGAATGCTGGTCTCCAAGGCCATAGTCCAACACTCAAACCACTATGCCATGCCAATTCCTGTGATACTTACAGAAATGAAAATCTGCCAGTGTTTGCAATTCTTCTAATCCTTACTGCATTATCATCTCATCCTTGGCTCGTATCAGAATATGGTCAGATTTTGTATTTTTATTCTTACAAAGGAACTTGTGCATATTTTTTCATTTTTTTAAAAAAAAATGCACATATTTTCATATGCATTTCTATACATACAGAGTGTTGTAAGTGTTTTCCTCATTCTCTGAAGCATGCTTCTGCATATCTTTCTATGGTATGCATTTTTAGACATTCACATTTTTAAAGATGCAGTGTATTTTAAGTTACTTTAAAATGCTAGAATGACATGGGCCACTGACTATGAAAGAAAACATGCCTGGTAACTAGAAAAAAAAATTACTAAAACTGTTACACCATAAAAGAATAATTTACTCTTATTTACATTACTTTTGACATACTTTTAGCTATGTTACAAGAGGAATTTAAATTAGTTTAACTTACTTAAACTCAGCTAAATTAATCAGTTTAACTTAGTTAAATTAGTGTCTTACTTACGTAGAAAGGCATTCATTACATATAAGTCTGTGTGTACAACCAGCTCCTTTGCAACTCCAGAAAGAACTCCAGCAGCTATTCTAAAACCCACAGTTTATTTCAGAGAATCTGCCACTCTCTTTGGAAAGATGTACTTTAGCACATATATTACATCCTGCCTCCCATTTATTACAATGTATATCAAATCCCAAGATTGGCTAGTGTGCTCTTTCTTTGTTTTGCCAGCCTCTTCCTTACTGCAGCGCAGGCTAGGTGTTGTTGTTGCTGCTGCTTTCACTGAAGCAGGTGGAATGATTTCAGCTTCGACCTTGAGATTCATGTTTTGCATGGCTTTTATCTGTTTATCCTGTAGAACTATTCACTGTTATTTTGTGGGGGAAAGAGGACCTTCCTCCTGTCCTTGCTCATCTTTAATCTATTTATTGTTTAAACAGGGCATTCGGTAGTTCTTAAGCTTTGCAGAATGAATGAATAAATAAATCATATTCCGAGATGATGTCAGCATAAGAGATGCTTGTATTAATTTGTCCTTTGCCTCTTCCCTGGTGCTGTCAGGCCTCATGCACTAGAAACATCCTTGGATCTCGCTGCTTTATTTTTTTATGAGGACTGCTGAGATTTCATTGGCCCAACTTTCAAAGCAAAGGCACTTCCATTGTTATGGTGAACAATAACCTACCGCTTCCATTGTGAGGCCTAAAACCTGCAACACACAGTACACTTTTAATGTTTTTGATTAATAAATCAAGTCTGACATAACATGCTTAGAAGCATGTAAGAGGAAGCCAGTTCTGCTTTAAGAATATCAGGTAGAAAATAATTGCTTACTAATTGCTTCTCTTTGATGTTTTTTTCCCTGTTCTTTATATATTTATTTATTCATTCTCTTGGACCTAATTATGAAGAATTTATTTATACTTGTATGCATATATACAGAGATAGCCTTGCACTATGAGTTTTGCTTGCCTGTCATTCATGTATAAACATACACAAACAAAACAAAAGTTCTTGTTCTCCCAAGATGCAATCTGTGCTGCATTTATTTTATAAATTCCAGTGTCAAAAATAAGCCACAGTCCAATACTGGGTATGGCTACTATTCAGGAAAGAAAATATGTTGCCTATGTGGATCTTTATGCCTTTGTCTCAGGTATATAAAAGTTGTGGTTCATAATGTGTCTACTCTTCTGAAGATAATATTTTATCCAGAACTTGGAACAAAAAAGACTACTTTGGATGAGAATTCACAGAACTCTCAGCTATCATGGCTATGGGATTCTGGGTGGTATAGTTCAAAATGTAACTGTTCCAGACTCTATTATGTTTTTGAATGTGCCTCTCAGGCATTTCCCTCTGGTTTCCATTCTCAGAAATGACAGTTAAATGACTCTTAATGTACAGAGTTTAACAAGTAGATTAAGGATGTACGTGTCCTTGGGAATAGGAGGAATGGAAGCTACAATGTACTAGGTCAGCCTTTTCTGTCTAATCTGACTGATAATAATAGCAATTCATAGTTTCAGGCAAAAATCTTTCACACCATTTGCTACCTGACTTTTCAACTAAACATGTGAGAAATTGAACCCAGGACTTTGTACAGATCCTAAGTATGGGCTCTAGAACTTATCTATGGCTACTACTTCAACTGAAGTTCATAGTAACCACCACTGAACAGGTTATACCTGATGCTAAAGAGGAATCAGAAGAAACATCAGCAATAGATACTTCACAAAAACCATAATCAAATTAAAAAGTACAAAGGAGGGCAACAAACTCTCTGGTGATTAACTGAAATGTACATCCAGTAATTCATCAGACTACACATTGCATGAGTTCTTCTCATTTAAATTCAGAAAAATGTGGGCCTTTGCCTTTTAAAAGACCATACAAGCAATCAGTGGAATAGTAGCTTATTTCATGCACTGTTTGTGCAATGGAGCTTCAGGCATATGCATTTGGCCCCATCCCTGAGGTTTGTGGTGCACCTTGTAGCTCTTTATGTGCTGCAAGGTAATCCCTGTCATGGGAAGCCTTTTCTTACTGTGAGCCTGTTCTGCCTGCATCATTTGGAACCCTGGGGAGTCAAAGCTTTTCATGAGCAGAGAAGGCTACTCCATGTAGATGCTGTTCCTCAACATGTCAAGCTCTAGGAAGAGTTTCATCATTTCAGCATAAAGACACAATCTCTTTTTGACCTTATAGCTCAAAGGCTTAAGGAGTATAGCAGCAGGGGGGAGAATAAGGGCACTGACCCCAAATAAGAATTCTGTCTCCTCACTGAAATTTTCCTTCAGTCCCCAAATTTCAAGCATTGCAGAGAACGATACATGGAAAACAGTTTACACCTAAAACTCTTACATTTGCTGTGTTCATATTCTCTCAATCGTTTTGCCTACCCTTGTTTATTTAGGCCATTTCCACACGAGACCGTTATAGCGCGATGATTCCACTTTCAACCTCCTATGGAATCCTGGGGCCAGCTGGCCTGGCCCGAAACTGCAAACCCCAGGATTCCATAGGAGGTTGAAAGTGGAATCATTGCGCTATAACAGACTCGTGCAGAAATGGCCCAAGTCTTGTTCATTTCACCCTTCCTTCCTTCCTTCCTTCCTTCCTTCCTTCCTTCCTTCCTTCCTTCCTTCCTTCCTTTCTTTCTTTCTGGATGCCTAAACCATATTTCTAAATACTTGATCAGGCTCAAGTTGCTTCAATGCCTGAAATTTGGGGGCTGAAAGAAATTTTCTTTAGCAGGGGAATCTCAGTGGGTTTCAGGGAGTCACTTAGGTGTCCCTGGGACATCCAAAGGCTGTATGCACTACTAAAAATGTCAAACCAAAACCAAAACCTGGAAATGGTGGACAATCTGCTTCTGGTTTTTTGGGTGGTGGTGGTGTGGAAACTGAAACAATTGAGTGCAATGAGGTATTGTGGCCTCTTTAATAGATGAATTGCCACTGCTTGGACTTCTGTGAGACAGAGTGTAGTCTTGTTGGTTTGAAGGGGGAATAGGGGGCTAAAAAACCAGTCTTGGGGCCATGTATTTCCTACTCCGATATAGCCACTTCACCCATACTATCGGATAAATGCACAAACCCAGATTATGAAAGGACTCTAAATATCCTCCCCTTTTAGAATGCTAAATATTTTTGGTAATAAAAAAGTAATGCATTTCTAAAAATTTATATAGTCAAGGACAGTAGTGGACATGATATAATGTGCATGCTTCACACAGCCTCCCAAGGCTATTTTAACAGCCTCAAATTCATCTTGGATCCTTTGCTTCCTGAGAGCCTCCTCCTGCCCCCATAGTGGTTTTTGCACAAGTTCCCCCAAAGATCTCCCACCTACACCAAATCAAAACCAAGTGTGGTCTTCTGGTCACTTCCACTGTCATTTTTTTTTCTAGAGGGGGAGGAATTCTGCATGTTTTGAGGAGAGGTACAGCCCACAACAGGTCCTTGGGAGTGAACACTGGTACCTGTGACAACTGAAGTTGTCCACATCTGGAATAAGGCCCTTAATGTGTCTTAATCCTGCCGTGTTCACACCAGGAACGTCTGAACAGGTATAAAGAAGGCAGAAAATTTGAAATTAGTTGTTTTTACTTGTCAGTTGGAAGCTACTTGTCTTCCACGCCCATTGAAGTTTTCATGGGCCAGAATCTCTCCACCTTCCTGGCTTTGCAGTTTGTTCCTTGTCGAGTTGTAATATGCCCTCATCCTGCAAGTCATTTTGCTTGATTGGGGAATAGTTAAGAACAGGGGAGTAGAGAGGCTTTCCTGCCACGCCATTCTTATTTTTAATCCATCCATCCATGCTACAAATGCTTAACTGGAGAGGACAAATGCTGTTGCTCAGCAACAAAGCACTGGCAAGAGTTCAGAAACTGATTCACAATTGCTAACAGACAATGGCTCACGCAGCTCAGCCATCAATAGCATTTGATTTAAAGGCAATACCCAGTTTATCACACTTCCTATCTAATAATGCTCAGATGTGTTAGAAGCCAGCTTACACAAAATGGCTCCTGAAAGCACAGTGCTATTGAATAATCTTGTGTAATTTTTGCCCTCAATCCTGTCTGAGCCAATTTTGTTATCCTGATAATATCCTATTTTTGTAGGTGTGTGTATATATATGCGTTCGTTCGTACGTGTGTATGTGTGTGTATATAGTGTGTGTATACATTCATCCCTTCACATTCACTAGGGTTAGGGGCACAGGACCCCTGTGAAAGTGGAAAAACCGTGAATGAATCTAGGTCCTCCCAAACCATATTTAACACACAAAAAAGTATGATCACCATATTCCACCCACTGTGAATTCCTTTGACACATCAGAGTTCCTTCACAAGACAGAAGTGAGTGGCTGGTGGAGCATACTGCTAACTCCACTGCTGCTCCACATCATTTTTAATAGGGACTTACCAGCATAGGGAGGCAGCAGAGGTGACAGCAAATAATCTATGAATAATCAAATCCGCAAAAGTGAAACCCACAAATGTGGAAGGCTGACTGTATAATGTATGTATGTGTGTGTACACACATGCACGTACACACACACACACACATACACTCACGAGCCCTGTGGCACCTCAAAGACTACAATGTTTACTGTGATAGAAGACAGGGCAGGACACAGATAGTAGAACACAGGTCTCTATATATCCAGAGTGAAAAGGTGGGGGAGCTGGATAGAAGGAAGGAAAAAAACATTCTTTAAAAGACACACATGCATGCAAACATAAACTAAAGTCATAAACTGAATAAAAGCTAATGTTTTGTGGACATAAGTGTTAGGTTGGGACATGGGATATCCAGATTCAAATCACCACTGCATCATGAAACTCACTAGGTGACCTTAACTCAGTAATTTTCTCATTCAACCTACATCATGGGGTTGTTGTGAGGATAACGTGGGGAGTCATTGTGGTTATGTACACACCTTGAAATCATTGGGCGAAAAGTGTGATAGAACTGTAATTAGCAAATAAAAGTCAGTGCTATGCATCACACTGTAGGCAACACAGATAAATAAAGGTATGACCAAGTCCTTTGCTGGCAAATGTCAGCACACACATGTCTGAATGGATAGGATACTTTTTATGACAAATTATACCAGATTTGTGGGGATCAAATTCCACATGGCTAAGGGTAACTCTGAAACTTTTCTGTTGGACGACAGCGACTTTCAAGCTCTTAGAATAACTCTAAGAATAATGAAATATTTATCACTTCTTGCAAGTTCTGGAGAATTTTGCTTTACATGATAACAGCGGCTAGAATTGTATTTGCCAAACCTTGGAAAAGCAAAGAAACTCCAGATATAGAGGAATGGCTTCATGAAGAGATGAAAACTCTTGAGATTCTAACATTCTGACTTAAAGAGACACCCATGACAGAATGATAGATGAATAGGCGCCCATAGTGACTTTCTTTATAAATAACAGGCAAAAAAACAGCTCCCTGTTCATGACAAGATGCAATAAGATATAATTTATAGAATGTAACTGAGTTATTGATAACATATGAAAGATAGAATCATAAATATGGGGAAAAAACAAATAAGAGTCTATGGAGAGTATCAGGATAGGACTATTAGAGAAAGTATAGAAGTACGATATACATATAATCTAAGCTGTCTGCATCCTAGAAGGAAGGAAGGAAGGAAGGAAGGAAGGAAGGAAGGAAGGAAGGAAGGAAGGAAGGAAGGAAGGAAGGAATTTGACTATCTTAATTTTTAAATATATATCTTTGTTTATATGCTTTTAAAATTATTTATCTATTTATGTTTATATAATATTTAAATATCAATACTGTGTTCATTTGTATACACTAATTTGATTTAAAAAAAAAGAATAGCAAAATACAACTGCACTGTTTCCTGAGTACTCATTTTGGACATTCTAAACTTACATTGTGCGTGACAAAGAACACACTAGGCTCACCTCTCTTCTCTCTATGGCCATTTCTGCATTAGTATTTTAAAATGGTGCAGAGCTACCCCCAACGGAGGTCTTCTGCACCATAGAGTGGACTGGCGTGGACTACTTTTTGTAGTTCCACAGCTCAATCCGCGCAGGAGCGACCGGAACTGGTCGTGCGGCGTGCTTTTTTAAAAACCTCTTTTTAGAGGTTTTTAAAAAGCATTGAGTGCTCAACCCTGTGCCGCTCTGTCGCCTGGCTCCGAAGCAGATTTGCAGGCGCACGCAAGTGCATGCCTACAGATCTGCCGGGGGTGGGCTTCTGTTACTTCGGCCCAGACCCAGACCTAGACCTAGATATCTCTTTTGATATCAAAACCATTCGACCTTCCTCTGCCACCCCACACTCCACGGGTTTGCGAGGTCTCTGGACAAGCACGTACACAGGCGTGGCCGGTAATTGTTGGACATTCCATTCTCCATCTAGGCAGGCAGAACAGAGCCACTCCGTTGTTTCAGGGACCTCCCTGCAAACACCTTCTTGCTTAAGCGCAACACTAACAAAGGCACCCGGCCCCGAGCCAATAGTCTTACAAAGCCAAACTAAGCACCTTGCATTTGCATACTGGCTACACTATTGTTGATTCAGCGCTAAGCCGATCATGTTAAACTTGACCTTTTCCAAAGCTTTGTGCTGCTCCAAACTCGCATTGTTTTTGCTGAGTAAGGCATGGCCTGCAGTCACAATTCACCCTATAAAAAACCCCCGATTCTGAAACCACCTCGGATCGCTTGCCCTGTTTGGATCGCTCCCGAGTTCCATACCACCTTGCTGCCGTTTTGTCTTGCGAGCTCCCCTCAGCAAATCGTGCTGAGCTTTCTTCCCTACCATCTTCAAGCTTCTTCAGGACTACAAGAAAGGTGTTGTATCACCTATTTCCCCCGAAAATCCTTATTTCTAATTCCTCCATTAGTTGTGTGATTGTGGTGTCTTTATTGTTCGTTTGTTCTTTAATAAAAACATCATTTTTGCTATTTTAAAAACGGTCTGGCTGCTTGACTGACCTGGCCCCGTAGACATTGGGTTGCAAGATCCCTGCTAAGTTATCCTACCTCTTGCTAGCTTTAGTGAGTGCTCCAGCTAATTTCCTCAACTTTGTGTTTGTGTTTGGTTATTTGGGCGCCCCTTCCGGGACCCCCAGAGAACAGGGTAACACTTCTGGCTGGCGAGCTTCTCCGGTTGGTGGAGAGCCTCCACCAACTGGAAGCCACCATTTGGGATGCTGGAGGACTGCGGAACAGCGAACTCGCGCTGCTCCACGTGGCAATGGACTCGTCCGGCTGCTGGTAAGCTCTGTTTTGGGGCATTTCCCCCCACATGTGGAAAGGACCTATATCTGGCTCCGTATTCTTTACATGTGGATGACAACTTTCTTGAAAAGAAGAGCCTCCTTCTTCAGTGAAGGTACTCTTTGCTATTTTATACTCTTCCTTTATAAGATATAAATTTTCTTTTCTTTTAGAAGAGTCATGGAAAGTAACAAGCAGGGCAACAACTAAGCTACTTTTTACAACACTGTGGTGAGTAATGGTAGGTGGATGCTTCTTTACTTCTTAAACAGCAAATATAATGTGCAGTTGGGAAGCCCCCACATGAATCCATTCTGTTGAGCCATAGGCCATTATGCTAACATGTTTCCTGCAATTTTAATATAAATTCCTTTTTTTAAAAAAAACTCTTATTCAACATCACAACAACCAGCAAAACTTTAAGAGAAGTAGAGAAATTATATTCCTCCTTAGCAACAGGGAATACAATTGTGGAACCACAACAGCTCATTTTTTTTCAGTTAATCTGTCATTTTTTCTTGATTAAACTGTGCTTTCTCATTCTCTCAGAGCAAATTCAATATGCACTAGATAGTTTAAATCACAAATTATGCAATTATGATTCTTCCCCTCAGGTCCTTCATAGTAGCAGTGCTTCTTCTTAGGAAAAAATTTAGCTTTTTTTAAAGAAGAGTTATGTGCATTTTTTGTGGTGAGGAGGATTCTATCAGCTGTTACTGACTGGAGTTCTGAAGTATCAATGATTCAGATTCTTCCCAAGAACCTAGAAATCGATGACGCATCATGGGATAATGTGATGTGGTATGTTCCAAGCCATATCACTTTCCCTCTAGAAAAAGAAAACAACTGTGCTTCCAGCAGTGGTAGGTCCTCTGGAAGCAATTCTAAATGAACTGGCAAAACATCATCGGTCCCACCTCCATCACGTTAAAGTCTTCAGTCATAATTGTGCCCAGGGTTAGACTCGGGGGAGACCAGGGGCCTGAAGCAATTCATAAAAACAAGATTCTCTCTGGGCAGGCATGTAGGCTTACTGGAGGTTGTTACCCTAATTTTCCAGGGGGCCTGGGGGTCCCGATCGCCAAATTAGTTATTTTAAGTTCCAGGAGGTCCCGGTCACCAAACAGGTCGCCTGAGTCTCCAGGGGTCCCAGTCACCAAATAGGTTGCTGGAGTTTCTGGGGTTCCATTCACCAAATAGGTTGCCAGAGTTCCCGGGGGTTCCGATCACTGTCTGAGTTCTGTGGGATCCCTTAAAGGACACCTAGTCTGACCCCAATTTTAAGAGGGTTTCCAAGTTACACCAAGCACACGTCCAGCCCACCGGAGAGGTAGGGTAACATAGCGAGACCTTGTACCCAGCTTTTATGGGGTCAGGCCAAGTCAAGACCTAAACAAAATAAGTTTATAATTATTCTCTTTGTTTAAAACCTCAGTCACTGTGCACTTATGCACCCACTCACACAGACCTAAGAAAAATAAAGGGAGGAAAATTGATAGGGGATTTAAAGAAGGGCATCGGGGAAAACTACACCTGATCCTGTAGTCCAGGAAGCCAAAATAGAGACAGAGAGTCAGGAGTGGTGAGTCTCAGCACGTAGGGGCTGAGGGGAAGGCTTCAGCCAACAGAGCAGTAGCAGGATGGGGAGGAAGCCAAGAGCGATCTGAGGAAGCGCTCAGAAACAGGGGGTAGTTATAGGGGGAAATGTGCCTGGAGGGCAGTCCATTCCCTGGGAGAACAATGGGTTTCAGAGTCGAAACAAAGCCTCCGAAAAGTCAGTGCTTGAGATGATTGGATTTTGACAGGGTTGTCAATAGCGCAGACAGTATGTAAATGGGAAGCGCTTGACAATTGAGTATTCAGGAGTGCTAATCCTGTCAAGCTGACAGTTCGGGGCTGAGAATCTTTTGTGTGCTTGGTGCATACTTAATGGGGTTTCAATGTGTACTTGCCTGGAGGTCTCCTGAAGCGGTGTTATGGAAATATACTGGCCTGACCGGGATTTTTCTTGTATTTTTCAGCCGTTCAGCTGTGCCTGTATGCGTGCTAATCCGGGGGACTCGCAAGCACGTGGAGGGGAATAGTTTTAATAGCTAATTGTATGATATTAAATGATATCTTGTAGACCCCGGGATAGGACTAGGGGCCACAGTAACAAGATCCTGCTTAGTACTGCAGGAAAAGTGGCTCAGCAAATGCTGCTGGAACAAGAGGAGCCCTCCATGATACCAAAGCCAACTCCTTTCAGGCCTTAGTAGGGCTCCCAGATCTCAAGGTTTGGTCCATCTTCAATGGGCCGATGGTGAGGGTGAAAGGAATTATCAAGGCAAGAGTGTTACACTGAAAAGGGCTTCCCCCCACCCAGTACTGCCAACTACCATTGTTGTAGGCTGCTTTAGAGTGTCTACCAAAAACTCCCCGGAGATCTTACCTCCCTTTCCTCGTTCACTAGACTTGTGTTTTACTTGAGCCCACTCTGAGCAGCTGTATTTAATGCTTGAGGTATCAAGGTTTAATGACACGCCCAGTTATTGTCCCCTGTGACATTGTCAAGTATTGCTCCTTAGATTTTTACTGTGAAACTTTAAGGTCTGAAAACCCTGGACCTGGACAGGGAAGGCCTGAGCAATCCTTTTGCCTATGTCCTGGCCAGTCGATGCCAGAATCTTAGAGGGAATACCTCCATATGTATACATTTGCCTTCTCACATACACTCCACAACTAGGAAAAGGGAAGTATATACTACCACTATTTGGGAGGGAAGAGGAGAGAGATCTACGGTACTGCTCTCATCAGGTCCATTCTTCTTTTCACAGCATCACAATACTGTGTGTGTGTGTGTGTTCTAGTCACTGAGGTCTCTGAAGCCTTTGCTCCTTTTGTGCCATTGATAAACCAGCCTTGAGTGCAGCTTCTCACATTTTTTTCCATTTTATTTCAATCTCTCTGCCTTTCCAAGACTATCTTATTTACAGTCCTGGATTGAATCCAGATTTTCCTTTCACCTTGAGGGCATTTTTCTTGCATTAATGGAAGGGAACCTTTGGATCTGCTCTATCACTTTCTGCTCTCAGGACTAAGACTACTTTTTTTTTTAAGTCCCACTATATTTCTCTGCTCTTGCACAGTGATGAAACAGAGCCAGGCCACACAGCATTCAAGCTCTGGGACATTTTGATTGGCTGGGATTATGGCAATATCTGCCACCCTACTTTGACTGTGATTTTATCAGCAATCCTCATAGTAGCTTAAACAGAAGTAGATTTTTCCAGCAACTATGTGTTGCTATGAATTATCCCTGTTGCAATCCTATGGTTGGTCTTGTGTGGGCAAGAACCAAAAGCTTTACAAAAGGCCGGCTCCTGTTGAAGATGGTATCTATTAGAAATTGATGGTATCTTGATCAACAAAGTCACCTGTGTTTTCTGACTCTTCTTGCAGAGTTTGCTACAGGGACTGCCAATAAGGGCCTCCACTTCGATTTTTGCCACTTCATCACCGCTTTGACACATTAAGTTTCAGGAAATATAGAAAAAGGCAGTGCTGGAAATCATGAATTATGATTATATTCCAGCATGAAATCAGGTCAGAAATAACTTTTTCTTTATGTCTTACCCACAGTACCAAAGTATTTCCACTCCCCCACTAGAAGTGATAATGTGTATCAATCATGGCATATTATTTAAGAGTCTTCAATATGTGTATGTGTTTCATACTCATGCTAGTATAAGGGAAGTGGGCTTTGATACAAAAGAGGTTTGTTGTAGCAGATGCCACTTTTAATGGGAGAGAGGGTGTTGTGTTTCTATTTTATTATGACTTAAACATGCTTTCAAAGCTGTCTTTAACTGGCATGTTTTAAAATTAACTCTGGTTTAATTCTTTTTTTAAAAAACTTTTATATTAATAGTCCTTAAATTGTACCTTGTTGAGAGCTGCCTTAAGTCCTACACTGGCAGAAAGGTGGGATATAAATAATTAAAGTAAATTATTAAATTAAAATTAAAAAGTAAGACAAAAGGTTAAGTTTAAAACTGCAAAATCTAAATGTGACCTGATTTGACTTTTACTTTTAAGCATCACCCACAAAGCGTTCTGGAATATGTTTCTTGTGTTCAGTAAGGACATTCATGAGACACACTGGATGTGTGAAAACTGGACACAGTGGGACATTCATTATACTGTTAGGTGGTTGTTATTCTTCTTTACTCAAGATCATAGTTCCAGGTTTCCTTGCAGGAAAAGTGGTTTGCTTCTTTATCCTCTGTCTCCCCTCCAAACCAGAAGGACAGTGATTGCTGACGTTCCAATGCTTTTTGTCTACTGCTAATTTATGACATTCCCAGTGGAACTGTATTGTGTCTGAAGTCAGCTGAAGATGGAAATACTGCATATCAGAGCTTTAAAAAGAATCAGCTCAATTCCTCTTTTGTTCTGCTAGGCAATTTTGTTTTCTTCAGTATAAGAATTTAGTCTTTGACGCCTCACTTCAGTGAAATTCATTATTCTATTGTTGAAGTCTTCTTAATACCACAATTCCAGAGAATATCTTAATTTGCTGCTTGATCAGACTTTAAATATAAGAAAGAAATACAGTTATTACTTTGGGCAACACCAGAGCTTGGAAGCAACTAGTTTCTTGTAATTAATTCCTTTTTCCAGTAAGTAAAGTATAATTGAATTGTTTTTAAAAAAATTTAAAGAGTGTTTTAATGTGTTTTAAAAATGTTTTTAATATTGGTACTGTTTGTTTTTATTTGTTCTGGGAGCCTCCGTGAACAGGGAGGTGATACAGAAATATCATAAATGAACACATAAACTCAGGAGACATGAAGAAATCCAGTAGCAAATTTGAGTCTGAGAAAAATAAATTTCTTCCATAAGGTTTCATGGACTGCAACCCACTTCATCTATGGACTTGAGTACATGAAAGCTTGTGCAAGAAATTTATTTT
Source organism: Ctenosaura bakeri (assembly GCA_948474755.1). NCBI lineage: Eukaryota > Metazoa > Chordata > Lepidosauria > Squamata > Iguanidae > Ctenosaura > Ctenosaura bakeri. The sequence goes on along the minus strand of CAOLHI010003616.1, from coordinate 65,001 downwards.
CTCAGTCTCTAAGGTACTACAGGATTCCCTTTTATCTCCTCATGCTGCAACAGACTAGCATGGCTATGTGTAGGGATGGTAAGACATAACTGAATTATACTCTGATTGCAATGATGGCAAATGTCATTCCACTTGCAGTGTAACTCAGCAGAGTGGTCTATTGATGGAAGAGCACTATATCATGATACAAATGCTGGCTTGTACTGTACTCCATGCTGCTGCCTCAAACTCTGTTGTCAGTGCTAAGGCAATGACAAAGCTCATGGAAAGAGAATGTATTTTGTACTCCAAGCCAGTGCTTTGAAACACTGAGATTAAAAAAAAAAATGAAAAGGAATGCTTTAATTACTTTTGAGAAATTGGAAAGTAGAGTTACTTTTAAAACTATATCTATAAAAGTATAACTTCTTTGATTTGGGGGCCGTAGAACTAAAACCAATCAGGTTTCTTAAATGTAATTTCTGAAGCACTCAGCACAGCGCTATTCTAGTCCTACAAAAGGTCCAAACAATAGTAGATTGTCACTTCGAATATATAGTACTGAAAATAATTAATCAGCTTTTCTACTGTCAATAGCTTTTGGCTAGAAAAGAAGATTCTGTGTTTACAGATAACTGAACGTGAGGACTTTTGACTTTGTCATTGCAATTCAGCCCAGAAAAGCAGGTTTCTTTACTTTCAACTCCCCTACATGCTATACAGTGTGGTTTGGGGACCCTCCTCAGTGGGATGGGGCTATCTCCAAAATCAGGTGGAACATAGTTTAATAAAAATGTCAGCGAGGATAGGATAAAATTAGAGAGCAGAACGGCATACTATCTGTTGGTTTACATTTTCTATTTGACCAATCAGTACACAAAAATACATTTCTCTTTAGACCAAAAGAAAAGAATGCAAAGATAAATACACCATTTTATGCAGCTTTTCTCTCTTAGATGTCACACCTACTATAAAAAAATTCCCAAATATTATTTAACATATAATTGCTCAGCAGGTAATGTAAAATACTAGTAAGACATTCTAGAACCAAAATCTAAAATGAGGAAAGAAAAGGTACTCCTAGGATAAATTGTTTACAACAAAATATTGGTGATAATATGTAACTTTGATTTCGATCACCTGATATCAGAAAATGCTGTTATGATTTCTCAATAGGCTGACAGTTTGCTCTTGCTGTGTGCCTTCAAGCTGTTTCTGATTTATGGTGACCCTATCATGGACTTTTCTGGGGCTGAGAGTATGTGACTTGCCCAAGGTCACCCAGTGTATTTCCATGGCTGAGCAGGAAATCAAATCCTGCTCCCTTAGGTCTAGTCCAATGCTCAAACTCCTACACCATGTTGAGTTCAAAATGTATTACAGTACTCTTGTTTTCCATTGGCAAGGTTTGTCTTAAAAAAAACCCAGTTCATTCAGGCTTTCTCAATACTGAGGGCAGATATGTGACAATCTAGAAACAGAAAGTTGTTCTTTAAGATACAGTTAAGAATTAAATGCATTCAAGCTGTTGCTACAACCAAAATAAATGGCAAGACTCCAGGCATTATTATGTGATTCAAGCTACCGCTTCAGCCACAAAGTATTTTTGTTGGCCAGTTCTTCACTGCTTGATTTAAAAAAAAACAAAAAAAACTGTAAGTCACTTGCTGCTATCCGAGGGGGAAGACCTCAGTTCCATCCATGAAAAGCATCTTGCAGGGCAAAAAGATGCCATGCAGAGCCTTGAACTGAATGTATCACTTCCAGAGGGATCGATCACATTGCCAGAGTAACTGCCCACTGAAGTGGCATGATGGCCCCAGTAAGGTGCTCTTGCGCTGCAGGTTTTATGACTGAGTCATTTTCTTTAAAAGCATAAGGGATATAAAACCGAAATTATTAACCAGGATCCAATGGAGCTGTTCCACTGGAGGAAAGGAACAATTTCCCCTCTCCTCTACAGCTATCTACTTACTTTTAAAATATTTGCTGGAGAGCAGGCAAACCCACTATATTAGGTTTTTAGGGAGCATCGAGGGCTATAGAGGGAAGGCAGGGGAGCGAAGCCCTGTTGCACAAATATAATTCTGGATTTTAGCCAATGCTGACACTTCTCCAGACAATTTTGTTAAATTGCAAAGCCCCTTTGTGCCTTATAATAACATGGGATCTATAGAGGTCTGACAGTATCTCTTCTGTTGAACTATTGTATATATAGTATATACATTTTTTGCTGCTCAAATTCAGCTCCATGTCTCCACCCAGTGGGGTTTCTTCAACAAAAGATAAAAACCAGAAGTCTCTGAAAGCAATTGGACCACACGCAACATTTAAACCATGAATAGAGAAATGAAAGCTGTGTCCCCTGTTTCTTTGCAACAGGGCAGTTATATCTGAGGTGTATTACAGGCTACTGTTTTTACTGAGAATTATGGGGGTGCAAATGATACTTCTGAAAACTAGTTAATGGTTGTTTTAATAGTTTTGGTTGGCCATGCCTGCACTGCATAAGCCAAGTACTTGAATGCAGAGCTCAGAGATTTTTTTCCCCAGAGAAAAGCTCCCAGAATCCTATGCTGGCTGGGGGATTCTGGGAGTTGTTTTACAAAAATTATAACCTTTCCAAGTTTTGTCTGCATTTTATCAGAAGGAATCTACAATCCAGACAATTTAAACATGATGTTCATGTTCATCTTGCATTTTGTAAAATTGTATTAATAAGAAAAATTCATACACCTGAAGAGTTTGGAGCTGTGCTCCTCAAAAGCAGGCTGGGCTACATACAGCAGACTATGGTCATTTCCGTACTACACTGTTATAGTACTATTATTCCACTTTCAACATCCTGTAGAATTCTGGGGTGTGTAGTTTATTGAGGCCAAAGAGCTCTCTGGCTGAGAATGCTAAATGGCTATCCTTAAATTGCAAACCCCAGGATTGCACAGGATGTTGAAAGTGGAACAATAGTACTATAACAGTGTAGTGTGGAAATGGCCTATGAAGGAGCATAGAAAACACCATGTTTTACAGAAACACCACTGATGAATATTAGAAGGACCTACACAAATTACTCAAGAGAAATCCCCATTGAAGCATAGAACTGAACAGAAATGGACACCTCCCCAGTGCCCTGACCAAGCACATTCTATTTACAACCCCAAACATATCAATCAGGCAACTGGGAATCCTCAGTTTATCTGGATATATGGACTTGCTTCTCAAACCATATGCTACCAGTACTCTAAGCTATGTGAAGTACATAGCTTCCTGAGGAAAATATAGTCTATCTCAGAAAACACCATCCCAGCCCCCACGCCTGTACACCCACATGCCCATGCCTGTACACCAACATCCCACACAAGCACAATTCAGTCCACCCAAAATTCCATTCTGAATGCTGTCACTCTGTACTTACTAATTACTACTTCAATTTGGAGAATAATACATACTGTCAAAGCTGACTTCACTTCACAGGAGATCACATAGGCAAATATAAGCATGGTTGACCTAGGACAACATTTCTTAGGACATGCACCGAGAACCTCTCCTCTTCCTGACATACATCAATGACATCTTTATTATCTTGACTCATGGAAACGAATCACTTGAGTTTAACCTTGATTTCAATAATTTCCACCATACTATCAAACTTAACCTTGAATAATCCACCTAAGTTCACTTTCTTGATATGACTGTCCAAGTGCACAATGCACTTCTAAGGACAACACTACATCTAAAACCCAGTAACAGCTACACATACTTACATGCCTCTAGCTTCTACCCAGAACACACCACCAAATTTATATCCCACTTCTTAAACACACAAGCTCAAAAGGTAGCTGAATATATGAATACAAACTATGTTGATGTATTCAATTTATAAATTTTGCTGTTATTATCCAAAATAGGCCATCTAAAAGATTTTTTGTGTGTGTTCAATAAAACTTCAGTGTGTGTGTACACCAGCTTTATACCTTAGTTCTGCACTAAATGTTTTATAACCATCTCAGAAAGCATGGTATTTCTGACAAAAGTTACTTCTTCCCAGTGGTGACTGATGGCTTCCATGTTGGGGGTGTATGAATCCACTCTGGGTTTTCAAATGAGGCCTCAAAGATATTTGGGTATAAGCTATTCCCTTTAAAGTTAGACTAAAACCCAGGGAATTAACTTCCTCACTGACATGGAAACTCTAAGTTGAGAGTGCTTGTTTTCCTCCCCATCTTTTCTATTTTGAACCTGTTTTCCCTTCTTCATCTGGAGATCTAAAGCAGATAAGAGAGAATGAATTAAAAGTACTGAACACACATATTGTAGTACAGTCATAGCAACAACAGTAACAGCAACAAAGACTGTGCAACACTATATCATACTGAATATTGAATAGGGCATTTTCTACTAATCTTGAAGAAGAAAAGGTCCATAAAGCATTGAAGAAATGGCAGTGGCATATTGGTTGCAGTAGGTTAGCCAAGTATTTGGATGCAAAGCTTAGAGAAGTACCTTTTCTAGACAGCAGCTCCCAGAATCCTTCAGCCCTGTACTCTCAAACTGCTCTTGCATTGTGGCTGTTTTTTTTATGACTGACCCTACATACATCTAAAGTTTAAGTCAAATGTGTATTGAGTCTGAGCCAATCCAGACATTTTACCTGCTATAGTAATTAGCATAAGTTACTTTTATTTTCTTTCAACAACATCATTTAATACAACTCATACTTATTTGAGTAACATAAACAAAGCATTATTTACAATACTCTTATTTAAACTTTCTCCTCTTATCTGAAAGAAAATGGAAAATTCTATAAAATGTAAACAAGAGCTAGGATAAAATATGTATCACTGTACTGTTTCGTATCACTGGTCTTATTTTGAAACAGGAGAATATGATGCATATATTTGAGATTACTTACCTTCATGTCATTCTAAATTCTTCCCATACCTTTCCTTTTACAGCTAATGAGAAACAAAGGACCCTGTTTCTGCATTATATTGGAAGTCTATGGGGAGCATAATGGGACAAGGAGTATAGCTGGAGAAATGAATGTAGTGATCAATTTCTCTTCATATATTTAAACCTGTATTTATAGGTAGTACAATTTGTTATATATCTGATATATTTACTCAGTAGGTGCTATATGATTAATTTCACAGTCGGCCAACAGTAACAATGAGACAGACAGTGTGAACAGGTTTTAGGCATAAATAACGTGGTAGCCCATGGTTTTAAATTTTAGGTTCAAGCCTACTCTTTCCTTCCAGAAACTGAAATGTGATTAGACTTGTATATGTACATATGTATCCTTCTCATGATGTGTAGGTAAAACAGTACCTTCCAAACCTATGTCAACCAAATGAAAGCATAAAGTCACATTAAGAAAAAAAATCCCATTCAATGTAGTATTAAAACATGTTTTAGTTTCCCAAATCAATGGCTGCTTGCATCACTGTGCTTCTTGTAATCACATCAGTTAACTTTAGTGAACAAGAACAGGCATGAGAGAGATACATATCCCTAAATCTGCATTCTACACATGTAGCAGAGTGCACAGAACAACTACACAAAATGTAACATGGCCTAAGACTGACCTGAGAGGAACTACTAGAGAGTAAGCAGGCTGGTGAGATGTGAGCATATATTTTATGCACAACAAAGCAAAGGGGGGAAAGGAAAAGCCATTCCATAGATTCATTGTATCGATATAACCATTTGTCAAGCTTTGGAAATCCATGCTGCTTTATTTCCAAATCAAACTTTTGTCCGAAAGAATGTTTTATATGAAGTAAATGTTTAACAACATTGCAGCTATTCATTAATACAGAGGTGGCAATCATGCAACCTACTAGATATTGTTGGACACCAACTACCAGTAGTAGTTGCACAGCACAGTCAATGTTGAAGAATGCTGGAAAGTTCAGCCAACAACATCTGGAGAGCTGCCTAATTCCCAGCTTTGAATTAAAGTAACAAAGTGTCAGTGACCTTCATTCATTATTCACACTTCCAACAATTTAAAGATGGAAGATGTATACTAAGTGGGATTGTATCAGGATGATTGCAACTGTAAGTCGGAAGTCTGTGCCAGAGGGCAGAATGCCACTGTCTTAAAATTAAAAACACAGTGCTGACTTTACAAGTGAATTTTTCTTGCATAGAAGCTAATGGAAAACACATCTGTATAGCAGTACTATATATGAAGTTTTTAAAATTCAAAAAGCTGCCTTTACTGTTGTAACAAATATTTCTGTGTAAATTGCTAGAACATGGTTGATGCATACTTACATTCCATTAACTGTATTCACATCACAGATAATATTTTCTATTTACTATAATGAAGATTATTTCAAGGAGTTAAAAAAAATCAAGTTCCAGCAGTTACAGTCCATAACATTTGTCACACAATAAGGCTAGTGTGCTATGGTGGTATGAGTGCTAGATTAGGAATCTAGTGCTAGATTAGGAATCTAGGAAGCGTCGGTTCAAATTCCTGGTCAGACATGGAAACCACTGGGTGACCTTGGGCAAGTCACACTCTGCGAAAGGTCATCTTCGGAACAAATCTTGCCAAGAAAACCTCCTTGTGACAGGTTTATCTTAGAGTCACTATAAGGTGGAAGGCACACAACAACAATAGTTCATAAGTTGTAATTAACCATATTAACATTTGATGCAACAGCCCAGCTATTTATGTGTATATCCACTGTAGTCCTCAACGCTGGAAAATTCATATATATATATATATATAATGTGTGTGTGTGTGTATATATATATATATACATATAAAATTATTTACATCTTGCTCTTTACAACAATCCTTTACTCTGAGAGATATGTCCCACTGAGTTGAATAAAACTTACTACCTAGGAAAGCGTGAATTTGACTACACTACTGAGAGATAAAAACCTGAGCATTTTAGTTGACTCCTAAAGTATCCAATGACAATATGGGAAGAACAAATTAAATTACAATAGTTTTTATTCTGCAACCTTCAAGTCCTCTCATCATAATTTAACTAATTTTAAAAATGCATATTCCAAAAGTGAAGGAGGAGGTGGGGGGGCTAGAATCAAAGCATCTTTGTTTGCACCTGTAAAAAAGATAATAAAAGTTCATGGATTTTGCTGTATTTTCTGAAGGAGGTATTCTATTTGTACATTTAGATTTGGTTGTCCTTTTCGGGTTCTTTTATTTAATATTTTATAAGCTTCCATTTTCTTCTGTTTGTAGAGTTTCTTTGCTTGCTCTCTTTCTTCCCTTTTTTGTCTGGCTGCCTGAAACAAAAATTGAAAGTATTAAGTTAGCCACTGGTACTTGTGCAAGCCCGCAGTAAAGTTACACAAAGGCTCCATGTTTTTATTTGTGGTTCAGCTTACCCAGAGTGTCTGCTAGCGATAAAGATCACAAGACTAAAACAGAGAACACTGGAACAGCAGTTCTAACACTGTTCCAGGTGACTATTGCAATCTCTTTTCTCTTCTTGAACTCTATCAAATCAAACTAGCTGCTAGACTCCTAAAAAAAGATGTTTGGCTGGTTTTCAAAATGTTCCATGAGGGCAAGCAAGCCCTGTGACAGGTGCTCTCTCTGGAGGTTGGAAAATCAAATGTTTCCTCTACACATGCATGAACAGGCCAGCTAGATCTGAAGCACCTGGTGGTATCCACATCAGGGTGTGCAGAATCTTTTCCAGGTTTTAGCCAAATTTCAAAGCAGTTATCCAAAAGGTACTGAACCTATTTTGGGGATAGGGTTGAACATCTTGGATCACTCTTTCGAAGTTTGGACTAAAAGCTGGAGTGGATTCACCACTCCTGAGATGGAAGCCATCAGCTGCTGCTAACCTGAATGTGTTCCTTCTCTCTAGGCCTCATTGCCCCTCCTGGGTGGTTTTACTTGGCTTTTGAAAACTAATCACTTCCATCTAGTACTTCTGGCCTATCCTTCGAGTTGCCAGCCTTGTGCCAAATTATCTGGTTTCCTCACCAGTTCCAAGTAAATGTGTATTTTCTCACATCACCACTTGTTACAATATATCTTTGCTTTAAAATGGTAAACAGATAAGAGTTGTCTCATCCTAAGTGACAAAATGCACTTTCTACTGGCATTCTCATTCAGGAAAAAAAAGTATTTTTGCTTTCCATCTTGCATTTCTCTTTTCTATTTCAGAATGCAGCATAGACTATCTGAGCGGACAGTATGCTGCTGGAGCTTTGTTTCTTCCCAACAATGAGCAGATGGCATTATATAAATAATTTTATCTTCTTCAAAAAAACTACTCTGAGGTGCATACACTGCAATTTTAGAGTTCATACCAGGAACAGAAAATAAAAGATAACAATACACAGTATCCGTAATTTCCTACTCCTATTTGAAAGTTTTAACTGACAGATGTGGAGGGAGCAGGCAATGATAACCTCTGCTCTTTTGGCACTCCACAAAGTGCTTCACATTTCTGTGAAACTTAAGATGGTATCAAAATATACCTCAAGATTCAACATGGAGTTTACATACCTCTTTTTTCTGGTCTTGCTCAGCTTTTATTCTCTCATAATCTTCTTTTGCTTTCTGGTTTGCTGTTTTTGTTTTCAACTGTCTCCCAACTGTATTGGATCTGGGTTAGACAAGCACACAGGTGTTTAAATTGAGTGATACTACTTGGGTTGTTAACAGTTTTTATGAAATGACAGAGAAATAATGAGGATATAATCTTCCTTTAACCATTTAGACAGCAGCAGTGGCAGTAGGAACGTGTGCTAAACTTGGGAAAGAACCGTGAACATTACTTGGCCCATTAGTACCTCTCCTCACCACTACATTGCAGGGAAGCAGAGGCATATGCCATACATTTCCACTGGCAACACCTCTTATTTTGGATCTCATATTAAACGAGCAAATTTATCTGCCTGTAAATTTGTCCTTACTGCTCTGAACAGCTTTGAGAATCATTATATTTGAAAATGCATACAAATATTAAGAAAAAAAGACCAAGGAAACATTTTTTTTATAAAATATACACTTTATCTGAACATTGAATTTTGAAAGCATATTCCAAACAGCATAAGACTAAAAATATTCCTTTAAACCAACAAACAAGTTTGTTTAGCTGGTACAAACATAGGCTGTAATTCTAAACAGACTGACTTGAAAGCAAGTTATTACTTCTTAACAACCACTGTTAGGACCAGACTGTCAAGAGAAACAAGCAGCATTCACTTTTTTTAACCTCCTCCTTCATTATTAGTTTCAATTTGATATCTTAGTCAAATACATGAATCACTTTGGATCTTGATGCCTGATTATCTCTTAACCAGTTAAGACCTTTTGCATAAGCTAATATTTGAATCAAGACTTTCAAAATGTCTGAGGCAGCATTTGCTTTTCAAAATACAGTGGTTATATTTGTATATCAAATCACCCATGGTGCAGTTTGTTGAAGTCTAACTTGTGATGTGCAAACTGCTTCTACTAACAAGCCATGGTTTGTTAACCAGAAAATTTTTTACAAACTGACTCTATAGGTTGCTGCTGGTGTTAGACTCTGGGTTGCTTTGAGGTCTAAACTGATATACAAGTTGATAAAATGGACAGGAAAGAAACAAACCAGAAACAGCAAAGAAAATTTATGGTTTGTTCATTTGTTGTGTAAACAACAAGTTATGGGTAAGACAAACCACAGCTTATTGCAACATGTGAACATGTCCAATACGTATATAGTAAAGAGAAGTCCATTTTATATACTCTGAAAACACCAAAGGCAGCAAGACAAGGTTCACAAAATAAACATTTTGACAGGATAAAAATTAACCCTAAGAAACAAATCTTACTTTATTTTTACATTCAAATGTCAAATGTCTAAATGACCATACAGACACTTTCTTTGAAGCTCATTTTTAAAATGCTTGCATACAAGTATATAGTACAGCCACTGTAGCTAGAATATAACCCAAATACCTACTGAAACTATTTTGTTTGCTGTTACTGTTGCATGCCAGCGTATTCACTGATCTACATCTGGAAAACTCTGGATTCTACTTAGTGGACAGAATAAATTTCACTTGCCACAAAAATGAATTCGGCATACATCAAAAAGAAAATTATAGTAAAACAGCATCTATCAAATATTTCTTACTTTGATGTTAGAGATTCCTGTCCTTCCTGTATACGTTGATTATTATTTCTAGGTCTCTGTTGTTTCTTAATCAATTCTTTTTCTGCTAAATAAAGGTGCTTTAAGTGTTCTGGGTATTCTTCTCTGTATTCAATCTTCTTGGAATTTGCACTGCTTTCTTTTTTCAGTAATTTCTTATAATCACGTTGAATCTTTTGTTTTCTCCAAAAGGCAAAGCCTTTACCTGAACACAACAGAATATTCAATTTAAAGAGATATGTTGGTTTCAAAGAAACAGAACTTTTGAAGAATATTACTCCCCACTCCCACCCCAGTACTATTTTAAATAATACAGTCCAGGTAATATAATATTACTGGTAGCACTGCAGCAATTAGATAGGCAAATTAAAGAAGAACTCTTACTGCACAACCTTATGTCTGCAGTGTTTTCTCTGAATCCCATTTATTCCTGGGCAATTGTAACGTAGTGGTTTGAGCACTGGACTATGATCCTGGAGACAAGGGTTCAATCTACTTCGTCAAGGAAACACATTGAGTGACCTTGGGTATGTCACATATTTTCAACCCCAGAAAACCCCATGACAGGTTTGCCTTAGAGTTGCCATACAAGTCAGAAATGGTGTGAAGGCATACAACCACCACCATCGCCGCCGCTGCCACCACCACCACCACCACAACGTGTGAAAACGATTACAACTTTTGGCACACAAGGCTTCTTAGAAATGTCAACATTGCCTAAGAGCCTTCCCAACCCCTTTGCAGTATCCATAACTTTATTTTATCATTTGATAAAATGAATGATAAAATCATCTTGAGCGATCATTTGAACATTTGTAAATATTATGATGGCAACAAATATTTGGTTACATGAAGTAACCTGGAATAAAATGGGAAAACTGATCTTACATTTTAAAGCTAAACTATTTCGCAGTGATCATTTTCCATATTCTACTTGCTCTAAAGAAGAAATAGTGCTGAACTAATCTTTCTTTCCTGAATGAAACCTTCATGAAGTGTTCTTGCAAGGTATTTTGTACTTATCATTCTGTTAGTAGAGAAGATAGCCTGGAGGTGGAAAGCAGTTCAGACTACTAATAGCTAAGGGGTATCTCAGGGGCTATGTGCTTATGCATCAAGAACTGATGCATACCAATTCAACCATGACTCAGTGCATGGGAAATCACTGCTGTTACAAGTTCTAGCTAAGCAAACCTTCCCCGTAATCAACAACATGTGCCAGCTTATGCCAGGTTTTCCCTCTTTGCAGACATCTGACAAGCACAAAACAGGAGGTGCTGAACTGCCCTAGAATCATAGAAATGTAGAGTTGGAAGAGACCACAGGGGCCATCCAGTCCAACCCTCTGCCATGCAGGAACACCCTGAAAGCAATCCCGACAGATGGCCATCCAGTCTCTGTTTAAAAACCTCCAAAGAAGGAGACTCCACTACACTCCAAAGATGAGAGTTACGCCCTTCCAAAGTTATATAGTCAGACTGTAAAGGTTTTAAGATTTAAGATTTTAATTTATAGTGGAATCCTGTACATATACTCATGAGTAAACTCCGGTTACTTCAGATGGACTTATTTCAATCCCATGTGAGTGCGCATATGACTGCAGGTTTACTCTCAAGGCAGGAAGTACAGTGCATCCTCCTTATCTCCAGAAACAGCATCCCTTGGGAAAGGGAAAAATGATGGCAAAGTGTGTGTAGATGCTTCAGCCTGTCCACACACATTGCTGCCATTTTAGGTATAGGATATGAGACTCTGTGATCACTGGTCCACTGCATTCTAAGCACTGACCAAAGTTTGTGCATGAGTGACTCTCTCAGTCACTCATGCACGAACATATACTGTGTCGGACATTTTCCCTGCTAACTATAATCACCTAGGCTATAATGACCAAAAAAGAAAAGAAAAGTAAAACACAACCCACTGCCCTACTTTTGGAAAGGACTCTCTCACCTCCATCATTAGTTTATCTCTTTTTATGATAGAGTTACAAGCTTGATAGATTGAAGGAAATGCTGTGGATGTAGCATATCTTGATTACAGTAAGGTCTTTGACAAAGCTTCCCATGACATTCTTGCAAAGAAGCTAGTAAAATGTGGGCTGCACAGTGCTGTTAGGTGGATTTGTAATTGGTTGACTGACCAAACCCAAAAGATGCTCACCAATGGCTTCTCTTCATCCTGGAGAGAAGTGATTAGCGGGGTGCCACAGAGTTCTGTCCTGGGCACAGTGCTATTCAACATCTTCATCAATGACTTGGATGAAGGAGTAGAGGGCATGCTGATCAAATTTGCAGATGACACTAAATTGGGAGGGGTTGCTAATATGCCAGAGGACAGGATCAAAATTCAAAATGACCTTAACAGATTGGAGTGGTGGGCCAAAGCTAACAAAATGAATTTCAACAGAGAGAAAGGCAACATGATCCTTAGTTGCATCAGTAGGAGTATGGTATCTAGATCAAGGGCGGTAATGGTACCACTCTAATCTGCTTTGCTCAGCCCTCATCTGGAATACTGTGTCCAGTTCTGGGCACCTCATTTCAAGAAGGATATTGACAAGCTGGAACATGTCCAGAGGAGAGCAACAAAAAAGGTGAAGGGTCTGGAAGCCATGACCTATGAGGAGCATCTTAGGGAGCTTGGTATGTTTAGCCTGCAGAAGAGAAGGTTAAGAGGGGACATGATAGCCATGTTTAAATATTTGAAGGGATGTCATGTTGAGGAGGGAGTGGGCTTGTTCTCTGCCGCTCTAGAGACTAGGACAAGGAGCAATGGATTCAAGCTGCAGGAAAGGAGATTCCACCTGAACCTCAGGAAGAACTTCCTGACGGTCAGAGCTGTCCAGAAGTGGAATATGCTGCCTCGGAGTGTGGTAGAGTCTCCTTCTTTGTAGGTTTTTAAGTAGAGGCTGGATGGTCATCTGTTGGGAATGCTTTGAAGTGTGTTCCTGTATAGCAGGGGGTTGGACTCGATGGCCCCTGGGGTCTCTTCCAACTCTAAGATTCCACGATTCATTCCCTTCTAAAAACTGGTGATAAAGGAGGACTCAGAGACTTTGGGTACGAAAAGCAAAGGCAACTGTGTTGGATCATAACAAAAAGCCCAAAACACACAGTGAGGTGGCACTATCATCGGAACAAACCAAACGTCATAATATAGTTTCCGAAGTTTTGCGTTCCCAGAACTCCAGCAGGCACAGTCTTTGGACGGAGTGCTGGCAAATATTACTGACTTAGATGGCCTAGGTTGTCCTAGATCAAAATGGGTGGAATAGCGTATCTCTGATGTTAGGTGGTAACTCTTCAATGTTCAATAAAAGGAACACCAAAATAAGTGTTTCTATTTAAATTTGACTATTAAAATTAAGCATGCTAGAGATAACCAGGAATGAACTTAAAACGACTGTCATTATAGTTCTAATCCTGAAACAAATCCCCAGGCTCAAAATTGCTCACTGTCATGAGCTTGTTTTGTGTGTATATCTTTTATTCCTGGCTCTGTTAAAATCAAAATCAAGTCCAACTGATCCGAAGTCTATCTTTGTATGCGAATGTTTGGGTTACACTTAGGAATACTGGACCAAAGAGAGAGAGAGACAAAAGAATGCCTGCTTTGAATTCGGTAGGATTAACTTCCTGAAGAAAAGAAAAGAAAACTAAAGGACAAAACATCTGGTATTAGACCAAATCCAATTGTTAGTCCGAAACAAAGTAACTCCCCGAATCAACGGGAGTTTTAAAAAGTCGGTATTTATACTTTATTGCTTTTAAGGGTCTCATCTCTCTGGAGATCAAGGTCATTTCCGCACTAGATTGTTATAGCGCTATTATTCCACTTTCAACATCCTATGGAATCCTGGGGGTTGCAGTTTAGGGAGGGGCCTCAAAGGCCTCAGGATTCCATAGGATGCTGAAAGTGGAATAATAGCGCTATAACAATCTAGTGCGGAAATGGCCTAACAATTAGATACAGGCTGTGACTTATAGGTAAAGTATTGAAGGAAGAAACACAGAGCAAGAGTGGGCACAGAATATGGCCCCTGCTCCCCTTTAGTCCCTCTGGCTGCTCCTACCCTCCTGGACGCTCCCCTCGCCAGACGGGGGTCCCGCCTCCACCGCCGCTTCTGCCCCGGGTGAGCCTCCGACTTTTCCGACTTTCCATTTCCTCTCAGGCCCGAAGCAACCCTCCTTTTTGCGACCGGCGCCATGAGCAACCCGGCTTTCCCCAGCTTCGTCGCGCTCACTTTACGTCATCAAGTCAGCGCTCCCACCTTCTTTTCACCGCGGCGGGATACTCCGCCTTCCGAATCGGCATGGCTCATCTCGGCGCTTGATTCACTTTGCCTAAGCGGAGCGAGCGCACGCGCCTAGAGGTCGGCGGAATCCTACCCGGACGGCAGGCAACCTCAATCGATCGCCGAGCCACAGATCCATACAGGCTGGTGCGATGTCGGCGTGCCCCGGGGCGGAGGCCTTCCGGGCCCTTTCTGAGGAGAGCCGCCTCTTGCCTCCGGCGCCGTCAGCCCAGATGGTGACCGCCCGACTACGGGACGTGGCCCAGTTCCTGCGGCGGGTGTTGCCGCTGTGCCGGGCCCATACGGTGGAGTTTTACACGCGAGGGCTGTGGGAGAAGATGGTGGCGCTTCCCCCGGAGACGGTGCTGGAAGCGCTGAGCGGGGAAAGGCTTCAGCAGCTCCTGGAAGAGCCGCCGGCACAGCGCCCTTTGGAGGAGGCCGCCGGTAAGACCCTTCCGCCCACAGCCCTCGGGCTCTGACGCGCCTGGAGTTCGCAGTGAAACCGCTTCTGCTTCGAAATTTAGTTTTCCAGTTGCCCGTGACTCTGGCTTCTGCTTGGTCAGACATCGAGGGTAGCCAGGAAGATACGGTTTTAATATAATTTTTATACTCTAATTATTGCGTGGAATTATGTCTTGGAAGTAACTAGTTAAGAAATAAGTTATTTGTAATTCTTGTTTTTCAATGATTGAAACGAAAGACATTTCCGCACTAGACTGTTATAGCGCTATTATTCCGCTTTCAACATCCTATGGGAATCCTGGGGTTTGCCCTTTAGGGAGGGGCCTTTGATTCCAACATCCCTTTTTGATCTCAACATGAAAGTGGAGTAATAGCACAGGCTAGTGTGGGAATGGCAAAAGTTATTACAACCTGATGAGGGATAACACTGGCAGGCAGTGTAACTGTAATTATTTTAGTTCCTTGTTTTAGTTTTCGTTGTTTTAGTTGCTTGCATTGGTATAGAAACCGTGGCTTTGCTACAGAGGCACATTCTGTTGTACAAGCTAGGAGCTCATAGCATGCTAATATTTTCAAAAACCAGCTAAAGTTAACCATTTTCGGTTTTGGAATAACTTTACTTTTAAAATTACTACTTTTAAGCTCCTGTAACAGTAACGTTAATAATAACAATCCGTGCAATAAGGACTTTTGTATGGGCAGGGCTTTTTTTTTTATCGATGCACTTATATTCCCTTTGTATCGTGGAATCTCGAAGCAGCGTACAAGGAAAATAAGTTGAAGCAGTTTAAAACAGTAAACGTAACTTAGGCTAGAAGCATATTTAAAAAATTTACAGGCTAAAGCAGTTTTAAATTTTTATTTATTTTTGTGTAGAAGACAGCTTAAAACTATCTAAATGTACAGCATGGAGTAAATTCATTAAATTTTTTAGGTTCCAAATGTTTTAATTAAAAAAGCCCAAATGCATATTTTTATTTGGGCTGCAATGAAGTGAGTATTGGCACCAGGTGTGCCTCAAAGGGGAAAGCATTTCACAACCATGGTGCCACAGCTCCCATATATCTTCATATATGCTCCCAATTGGAAACTCAAAGAGAAGAGCCCCTGTAACAGACTTCAGTCCTCAGAAGGCATATACAGGGAGATGTGCTTTTCCAGCTTTTAAGATCTTTGAATTCACAAACTTTGGAAGTATACTAGCAACGAAGGTTTTATATGGCATCTGTACGGTACTCAAATCGGAAATCTTGAAGTGTTGCATGTTGTGCTAGCTGTAGTTTCTGGGTCATCTTCAAGATCAGTTTCACTTAGAACACACTGTAGCAGGCTCATCCGGAGGTTACCAGTACATGGACTGCTGTGGCTAGGTTATTATTAGAGGTACTGTAACTCCAAGCACGTTCAGCTGTGGAGTCCAGCCCTATGAAGGACAGGCCATTTATCCAGAACCACCCAGGCTACAGAGTGTCAGTTTTGTCAGGATTCATCTTCAGTTTCCCATCTGTCATCTGGTCCATTACATTATCAAGGCCCTTGTCCAGCAACTGTGCAGCCCCAGCTGACTGCAGTGGCAAGGAGAAATATAGCAGTATTAGTACACTGATGAGACTGTAATGGTAAAGTAACTCTCCAATCTGTAGTCAAAAAGCTGGTCCTGCTGCTCCTAAAATAGATGTCCTTCGAAGACTTATATCTGATGTTCTTGGGTACAAGGGCTATGTTGCCTTCAAGGAGGCACTAAAAGAAGAGGAGACTTTTTCTTAAAGGGTAGTTTTATGTGGCATAAACTTCCTGGAAATGTCTCTCATCAATTTCTTAACAGGCATGGAAACAGAGAGAAGATATATTGCAAAACAGTGTATGGCCATAGAATGGGAGAGTTACTTCTTCTTATTTCTATGCAGAGCTAATACATATATGAGATAATAAGGCTCTTTGTGGCCAATGGTCATGATGGCTATGTATTTCCTTGAGTATGAAAGAGCTTGTTTCTGAACCACGGCTTGCTGGGGAACATAAGCTGGGGAATGCTGTTATACTGATGTCGTGTCTGTGAGCATCCATAGTCAACTGGTTGGATTTTGCCTGTTGACTCTTTGTTCTAGAACATAATACTTGATTAGAAAGTTCTCTAGTCTGATCCCGCATAGATTTTTAAAAACAATTTCAGAGAATGTACTGAGACAGTTCATAACAATGGTAACTGATAATAACAGAATGTGGGGAATGCCTGAGCTTCTTCTTTTACTGAAGTAACTTGGGGGGGGGGTGGCATGTTACAGTCCTTCCTACTGCCAGAACCAGACACCACCTGTTTGCTCCCCATATGCTGACCATCCACTAGATTGTGAGAGCCCAGTCACTGTGTACATGTCTATGCATGGAGAACTCATTTGCACAACCTTCCAGTAGGTGTCCCTCAGAGGAAGGCAGAGATGGCACACAGGCATGCATACACCTGGCAAAGGCACTTATGTTTTCTGAGTGGGACTCACAACACTATCTTGGATCAAGAAGAGCTTGCAAGAAGACCTGCACTTTTGCCACTGACAAGATACTGTCTGCAACTTAAGCTGTCTCTACTAGGTCTGCTCTGCCCCAAGGAGTGGTAAATGTTACCATTCTTCATCTGAGTGGAATATGGAGGAAGGTGAATTCCATTCCCTCCACAACACTTTTAGATTAGAGTAATCACTCCATTTGGTTTACCACACATTTCATATCATTAAAGTGGGGAGTGTGTTATTAAGCTGTTCATCTTAGAGAGGATGAGTTAATAAAAATCTTCTGAGTGATAATTTACATGGGAATTGTTGGTTTAGTTTGCTCTGTGGAATCTAAAATTAAAATATGAAGCACTATGAAATTAGTTAATGCAAGCAAGGTCTTACCTTTTTGTCTGTATGCTTCAAACTGTTGGTGCCTCATTTCCCAAAAGAAAGGGGAGGCTCATCTTTTGGACTGGATGGGTTGCTCCTTCCACTTATTCCAATAGACTGGAAAAAGGTAGACCTTTTTCTGTGTCTCCAGTAGGAGGAACAATTCCCAGTATTGGTCAGTGTTCTTCCTGCATCCCACTTCAACAGGATGCTCTTTTTCCTTTGCTTTTTGTTCTGGAAACTTCCCACTCCTAACTAACCCTTTTATTTCCCTTCCTCTTCAGTTTCTGTCATTACTCCTTTTTTAAAATGCCTTCTCTTTACATTTGCTTCTTTTGGCCTTTTTCTGGTGTTTTCACCCCTTAACCCCGCCACCCTTGGAAGTCAGTGGATTTTCAAACAGTTGGCTGCAGACTTGTCCAAACCCACCCACTCAGAACAGTGAGGCTAGCCCTGCTAGTTTTTGCCAACATGATTCAAGGAAGACAGTCCTAATCAGAACAGACAGTCTAACCGTGAAAGCCCACATAAATCACCAAGGAGGAATGAGATCCCATTCTCTCACAGAGGAGGCTCGAAAGCTACTAACCTTGGCTGACTCTCACTTTCTCTTCATAGTGGCAGCATCTTGAACTCCCAGGCAGATTGGCTCAGGGCAGACATATACCAGGAGAACGGATCCTGCACCAGGAAGTTTTCCACCTGATCATTAGAAAATTTGGAAATACAAACATAGACTACTTCCCTGGTCGACTTCAAGGTAAACTGCTATACAGCTTTTCACCAGTTGTCTTGATCCCCAGGGTAATGAGGAAGATACAACTGGAAAAGATCTCTGTAATCCTAGTCACCCTGGCATGGCCCAAGTAGGCTTGACTCCCTGAGATGGCCCTAGATTCAGTGTCTCTACCGGTCCATCTGGACTTTCACACATAGGATCAGATCTGATGCTGAGTGGCTACATCTCCATGCCTGGAAATTGAGTGGAGCAAGCTAAAGGACTGTGGATACTCTGATAGGGTGGTAAACATCATTCTGGCCTCAAGGTGTGAGTTGGCAAATAGAATCTACAAGTACACGTTTAGAATGTTCTGCAGATGGTGCAGATGCAAGCACATCAACTTCTTTAGATTCTCTTGTCTCCTCTCCACTGGATTTCCTCCGAAGGCAGGGCACTGACCATGGTCTCAGACCTAACACAATCAGAAGACAAATTGCAGCCATCACCTCTTTGTTCCCTCACAATCAAGGAATCAAGATTGGGTCTCACCCTCACCTTCATGGGTTTCTGAAAGGGCTGATACTCCTTGTTCCACTGGCAGTCTGTTTTCTTTCTTATTACCTCCACAAAATTCTGAGGGCACTAATAGTTACCGCCTTTGAGCCGTCAGCTTGCAGGGTGTTGGAATGTGGTGCTCTATCAGACAAAAGAAGTTTTCCATCATCAGATGAGACTCCGTGGCTATGTGGCTGGATCCCACTTTCATTTCCAAGGTGTACTCTGCCTTCCACAGGGCACATGAAGTTAACCTCCCTTTTTTAGCCCATGTCCTTCAGAGGAGCTAGAGAAAATATTTATCTCAAAAGGACAAGAAGTTTTGACTCATCTGACTCTTCATTCAGCACCTTACAGCTTACAGATCAGTATCTGTGTTTAGCGGATGGATCAGAGTTTGCATCACAGCCTGCTGAAAGTGCCCTTACTAGGAAAGATAATTGCTCATTCAACTAGGAGTGCAGCCATGTTAGCAGCCTTAGCCATGAATGCTCCTGGTAGAGGTCTGTAGCATAGCAACATGGACATCATCTTCCACATTTGTAAAGCACTATAACCCTGACACTTCTGACTCAGCCAAAGCTGCTTTTGGCAAGTGGGTACTACAGCAATTGGTAAACTAATAGAAGTGGTAAAATAGAAATAATAGAAGTGGCAAAATAATAGAAACCAAGGGATGCCATCAGCACCCACCCTTTTCTGGGGAGTTCTGGTATGTTCCATCCAAAGAATGATCCTCCCTTTACTTCTTGGAGAAGAAACATTAGTTTTTCATGAAATACATTCATTTCCAGCAGTGAAGGGAAAATATCCTGCCCACTTAGAAATGTGCTGATATTGGATGAAGGCATACATACAGGTAGATCGTTCCTACAGGATTGGACCATGTTTGTTCTTTCATCAAAAGGTCTACCTTCTTCCTGCCTGTTGGAGCAAATGGGAGGAGCAACTCATACAATCTAAAGGATGTTTGTCTCTTTGCTGTTGGAAATGAATGCATTTCAGGTAAGACAATTTCTTTTTGTGACATAAGGCACTCTTATTATATAAATTGTTTTCTTTTTTCTACACAGATGAATATTACAATTTTTTGTGTGAAAATTCTCAGAGGCTGGTCAATGTGCAAGCTTTTGCTTTAGCTGCTAAATGCTACTCTATGCCAAACCTTGGAGTATGTATCCCATTAGAACAGATGCTTGAAATTCTGAACAGGAAACAGCAGCCAAAATCTGGTAAGTTATAATTTTGGAACATCTTTTTATATCTTCTTAAAGCCTTCTCTTTACTAGTCGTTCTGGCTTTGCATGTGATATTCCTTAGTTCTTTTTTTCCCTTTTAGCTGTTAATGTGTCTTTTGTTCAAAAAAATAAAAGCAGTCAAAGCCACATTTTGACAGGAGAATTTCTCTGTGGCCGTTGTATTTTCATATGTAATGTTCTGTTATGTATCCCCCACTTGCAACTTTACAGTCACTGTTTAATTATCCTTGAGCAAGGAACTAGCTCACCTTTCTACAGCTGCTTAACTTCTTAATATATTAAAGCTTTCCTAGTAGAGATAGCCATTAAAACTGAGACTGCTAAAATAATTAGAAATTACACATAAAAAGAACAAAACTTTCAACCTACATTTCTTGCATTTAATATCAAAAGAGGAATCATTAAGTAGATTGAAATTGCTAGCACTTACTTGAGAGGCAAATAAAAAACTTCGGAGTTGTAATATGTTCTTTTCATATGATCACTGGGACCTTTAAAGTTTGAATGTTTACCAGACTTTCATAGATACTTTTCTCTACTCCAGAAAAGAGACACATCTGTTAACAGTTGAGGAATGATCTTCAATGAATTTGATTTTCTTAAAAAAAGTAACTTGTACATGGAGAGGAATGTTACAACATCCAAATATACTGTGTTGAAAATTCTCTTTCATGTGTTTTTCATGATTTTCCTTATCATAAGGAGAAAAATGTGCCTGAGAGATTACTTTGAAGAACTACACTGCCTGCTTTAGAAATAACCAAAATAGCTTGGAAACATGTTACCCACTTCTAGTTTTTCATTAATAGAAATAATTTTTTTTCTCTTAAAAACTAAGTTGCAGCTGTAGACCCTAAGAGCTGTGGCCTTGTGAAACATCAGTGCCAATATAAATACCTTAAATATTTGTGATGTTTCTGCAATCAAAACTGCCTCCATTCCAAATAAAACAAGCAACCAAAAATACAACAAAACAACAAAAATATTGTGATGTTTTCTGAAGAGTTTCTTTTTCATATTTGTTAATGTCTCATTCAATGCTTTCATTTGTTACTTGATAAAATGTTTACGTATACTAACAGGTCTTATGTATATACTGTGAGATGTTCAAAAGTACATGCCTTTTGGACGTTTACATGGAAAATTTCAAGATACATATTGACTGCAGTCCATTTCACAATGTACTTTTAAAGAAGCAAAACTTTTTGGGAGTTATTCCAAACATGTTCCTGTTAAAGAATGAATTAAGTTATGGCCTGATGATTATGATCTTGACATATGGCAGTAATGTATGAAGTGCAAAGAGGAGACTCTGCCTACAGGAAAGGCTGCTAAGTGTCTGATGTCTTGCAAGTGTAATTCCTGAGAGCTTTTTCCTGCAACGGTCAGCATAAGGGTGTCTGGTAGTTATTTTATAGTTCCAGTTCACACAGACTCCTCTTGATTGCTGCAGAGAGTCCAAATAGGGAAACTGAGGATTGGATTGGCTTTTCACTGTTATATTTCTTTCACAGCTCTACAAGTCATAACATCCGTAGTTTCCATGCCACTATTCTTGCTAGTTTCTTGTACTGCAATGTAGATGGTTTCCAATTGACATATAAAATTGACACATTCTGATGGCATTTGCACAAAAAAGTATTAGAACCTTTTGTCTAGGTGTTTTAACTGATGAAAACAAACAAGATAGACAGGAAAAAGTGTAGAGCCTCTGGGATTCCAACACTGGCTAAAGATCTGTGAGAAATGGAAACATATCTGAGATAGAAATAAGACCCTTGTCCAGAAATAAGATCCTCCCTTATCCAGAAATCTGAAAACCTCTAAAAACTTAAAGCTTTTGCTGCCAGCCACGCACTTCAGCCTTCAAGGCAGTGACATTCCTTCTTGTCCGTCTCTCAGATCCTTATTCTCTCTCTCTCTTTTGCTGCCAGCCACCTGCTTCTGCCTTCGAGGCAGTAACAGCAGAGCTCCTGCTTGTTCATCTCTCAGATCTGAGAAGTTATGCTGCCTTTGCTTCAAAGGCAGAAATGGATAGCTGGAGGCAAAAAGAGAGAGACTGAAGATCTGACAGGCAACTAGCAGGAGTGTCACAGCCAACACCTTGAAGGAAAAAGAAAGAGAATGATGCTCTGTGAAATTGTGGGAGGTGTGAATTCATGCCAAGCACTACACTTGGATTCTCGCTATTTGACATATCCTTAATCTCTCTCCAACCTCATGTCTCATACACAGCACAAGTAGCAAATGAATGAGATATGAGGTTATTGCAAAAAGGTGTACTGTATTCCAGACTCTCAAAAAATCCAAAATACAGAACACTTCTGGTCTCACCATTTTTATAAGGAAGGTTCAACCTGTATAACTAATTAAGATGGTCCTACACTTACATCACCTTACATGGGTAGCTGAGGAGGCAGTTAAGCCCCTTTAGAAACACAAAGCTCACATTTCAAAGTTATGAATAGCCATAGTTTGAGAAAGAAATGTTCATGTAGATCTTGTAAATGAGACAATATATTTAGTAAAAGGCCATTAAATATGCTATTACCTTGTAATGACATTTTAGTGATTCTTTTGAGACTTGTGATGTACAGTTTTCCTGCCTGTTTTTAGTTCAAGAGTAGAATAATGAGAACATTGTATCTTTATGAAACAAACTAGTAGAAACCAAATCTGACACTTATGTATAAATATCAGTAGAAATTACTTTTTGAGAGTAGCTATATTGTTGTTTATACAATATTTTACAATACCTTGTTAATCCTGAAGTTCAAACATTTAAGTTAATTTTGTTTTTCTTTCTTTTTTTATCAGATACAGAGATGAAAACAGATGATTTCATGAATAATAAGAAGTCTCATGAAGTGCAGTTGATGTCAGAATTAGTTGATAGCATTGCAAAATATTGTGACTTAAGCCAGGTGAGAATTCTTATGATTTAATATTGAGTACTTCCTCTTCCCTAATTCTCTCATTATTTAAGTCTTGTTAATGGTCAGGGTTTGTGGAGAAATTGGCTCCCATTGTAGAGCTGTCAAGAGAACCTTAGGTCTAGATTTGGTTTTCTGCAGAATATAAGCAGATTTGACCAAGCAGTTTGAGAGTTGAAAACCAGTAATCTGGAAGTGCAAATTTATTTATTTGTGATATTTATATGGCACCTGATAACAGTATTCTAAGGAAAATTGTTTATTATTTGTATTAATTAAAGTATTAATATTATTCTGTCATTAAAATATGCAAGTGCAACAATCAGCCATAAATAGCAAAACAACAGATCAAACAGGACTGAAGACACTAAAAAGATTTAAGTGATCTTAAAATGCCTGGGAAAACAAATAGCTTTGACTGGCTGCAGAATGACCTCAGAGATGCAATCAGACAATCATCTCTAAGGAGAATATTCTACACTTACGAAGCCATAGAAAAGACCTTCTGCCTAGTAGACATTTTCCCCCACTCCTCCTTTAGTGAATTATATGGAGAAAGATTGTTAAAGAAAATCTATGTCCAGATAGGTACACAGGGTTCTTTGAATAACGTGTCCCCTTTAGCATGTCCCCCTTAAAATTAAAAATAGCACTTTGTATTGGGCCTTGAATTTTACTGGATGCAGATGATGATGTCATGGTATTATAGTCACACTCCCTTTGTTTTGTTTTTCTCAGCAAGGATTTTTTTTAAAAAAACTCTTATTGCTGGACTGGGAGCATAATTTTATGTAGGATCATGGCAGGGAAATTTAAGCTTGGCCTCCAAAGTTTCTGATGGGAAATAATCATTCCTTTGCACCTACCCTGTCATACTTTGATTTTTGCACCTTGTAGTTTGACTATGAATTCAACCAGCAACCAGATAAACATATGTATCACTATTGTTGTTGTTGGCAACCCCTCCACCCGCCTTTAACTCTGAAATACTGCAGGAGTGAAGTTTATGACTGAGCCCTTGATCTTTTAGAGACACCATTCCACAATTAAAACAATATTATTCTCTACCTGGTGGCCACTTAAAGATATGATGTGGTAATGATAGGATAGCAGTGATGCTTTGTATACTTAATAGAAAAACCACTGGCATCTGTTCCTGGAAGAGAGACAAACGTAATGAGGAAATTTCAGCATGCCTCCTACAATGACCATGGAGAGGTAGATCAATGAGTCTTAGCATCCTTGCAATCTTACTCCTTTGAAGAAGTGTTTCTGTTCCCCTTCCCTCTCTCTCTCTCTCTCGTTCCTAGTCCTGAGATTTTATTAATTGATTAATTGATTAATTAATATTAATTTATGTATTAATTAAATTAATTGCTGTAGAACCATGCATTTTGTACAGTGCTCATGTTTCTTGAGCAAATCCCAAAGAATTTCAGAGCTCCAAGTATATATTTTGTTACCAATCTTACTGAAGTGGGCCATGATAAACCTATGTAATATTTAGTTGTAAAGTAAATATGAAGCAAAATATCAGGATGGATTGATTTAACTCATAAATTTTCAAATGGATTTAAACATAATTTGAGTAAAGTTTGTGTTTTGAAATAGACATATTTCCTGAACACGTATGTGCATTAAATAAAATTTCAGTTTGATACTAATTAAGCTATTATGCAAAATAAGAACATAACGACTGGAATTAGACAAATGTCTAAGCAGGAGTTATATTTTCATGATTGATTCTTATTCACAGTCCCTACGTATGCCTTTATTCAAAGGATACGTAGGGATTGTGAAGGTCACCTGGTCCGCACATGCCAGTCAGCAGCTGCTGTGACTAACAGGGATCTGTTTCCCTGTGGCTCGGGAAACCGCAGTCATTCTTATTCCCTCTTGTGCGAAAGAGCTCTCCTGTAAGAGGGGATTGCTATGGGGACCCTATTTCTGCCTGCTGCCACAAAAATCACTTGCACAAAGGGATGGAAACATTAGTCAACCACTTTCCAAGCACTAGGGGAACATACCGCTGTCAGTTGCAGTGGCTGCTGATCAGTAAGTGGGGTTGGGGGTCACGATTGGGTTGGGAATCAGTATATAACTGTGTAATTACCATGGTTACATAGCAGTGTAGTGGATTCTGGCCAATACCTTTATGTATGAAGTCCTCATGGTTTTTGCACTGTATAATTATGCTTAACTTTGTCTCTGTACATGTGCAAAAATATTAAGGTATTTATGAGAAGGTAAAAGCTGTAATACTGTGTATGCCTGTTGAGAAGAAAATACTGTTGAGTAAAGTATAAACATGTGTAAGAGTAGGCTGTAAGTGGTGTTTGATAATAACTGGAAACATCTGATAATAACTGGAAAAAGAAAATGACTGCTCGTCCAAGTGATGGGGAGTAAATGTTCCTGGGTGTTTGATTTGCACAGTCATAAATATTCATAATAGCAATAGCATGTGTATTTCTATATCATTTATCAGCTAAGTGCTCTCTAAGCAGTTTACAATGTGTTGGCTAATTGCCCCCAACAACCTGGATACTCATTTTACCGAGCTGCAGAAGGATGGAAGGCGGAGTCAACCTGGAGCCTGGCAGGATCGAACTCACAACCTTGTGGCTGCAGTACCGGCACTTAACTGGCACTGTGCTACCAGGGCTTCTAACTGAGAAATGAACTGAGAAATAATGTAGAAACGAACATGTTGCAGTGCTTAGATAGGAAGGATATAAGAAAATAGTTAAAGATTATCAATATTGGCTCCTTTGGGGACTCTTTTGTAATACAAGCTGGCCAGGATGCCACAACAGAGAAGGCCCTGCCATGTGCACTCATCAGTCTTACCTTTTGGGGTGATGGGGTACTTATGATGATCTCAGATTTCTAGAAGATTTATATGGAAGGGTAGATAGGCTTTTGGATTTTATGTCCCCGAGCTATTTTTAAGAGATTCCTTTTTATAAAAAGCTGCAACTGCCTTTCCCTGTGCTTACAGTTTGTAACAGATAGCAGCAAGTGGTGCTCTGGTTTGGAGGTTAGTTCTGTTATATGACAAAATCAGAGGACATATTAGAATATTTACTTTGGAAGTCATTGCTTAAAATGTGAACCAGCAATGGTTTTGAGACTGTGTATTCCTCAGAATGCCAAACAGCTCAGTCAGGTTCAGGGAGCATAATAATTGCTCAGAAAAGCACCTCAGTACAAGTTTGCTTTTTTGGCTCTGTTCAGAGTCCTGGAAGATCTGGACCTTAATGAAATACCCACTAGTACAAATCCATTGAAGTTACCTGTCTGCAATTTGGCAGGGTTAATCCTGTCTTTAGGGTCTGTCATGTCTCCAGTGCACACCCCCAACACACACAATAACAATTTTGGTTTCTTAGTTTCATCATCATCTGCCTTTATTACGATTTATAAATCATCAGGCTATTAAAAACATTAGACACATACAGTATTGTACCTACAACATTATATGTACAATGTTTTGCATACATAAAGGTACAGAGTTGTATATGCATAAACTGTATTAAAACAATTTTTAAAAATGATAAAATATAGTTAAGTGGTTTCTTAGTTCATTGTCAGTAGGACCAGCCATATGTATTTATGAGTTGTGATGTAGATTCCAGGTCTGGATCACATTATGTTTTGATCAGTCCAGACTGAATCAGGGCTGGATTGTTTCTGAACACACACAGTTGGACTCTGAACTGAATTGAGGTAGCCTTGTATAGCCATATTTGTCAGTTACTTCAGTCCAGTGGTATTTGTTGCAGTCATGGTTCATGGGCCCAATGCCTTCTCTATTAATTTTTGTGTAATTGCTGAGTACAAGGCTCATGACAGTGCCAACATGGAGCAACCTCACAGTGTATGGGCTGTGAGAAAGCCAAGCTTATCTACTAGGGAGAAACTGTTTATTTATTCATGTAAATTTATATTAAAAATTCATATGAACTTTCATTCATATAAAATATATCTACTTCCTGTGCAGTACTCAGGATGGCTTAAAACTTTTAAGATCACAGTATCACAAAACGCAATAAGACTACATTAAAAATGCAATTGAAGCTGAAACCATGGGGAGAAGTCCTGTTAAGCAGCAAATACTTGGCAGGAAAAAGCCTACCTCCCAGAATAAAAATGCCTGGAGCAGACTAAGGGGAGGGAAGCAAGGTGTTTTACAATATTGATGTATTCACTTGGAGAGTGACTGGTTAAAGAAATAAGATGACATGACTAAACAGCATCCTTGTGCAATGATCACTTGGGGGAACAGGTGCATATACTAAAGACTGGAGGTAAACTAGGCCCCTTAAACATTCCTTAGTGCCATGTAGAAGCTGACCTGAGAGTCATATTATCTGTTAAGTCCTTCTAAACAGCCTGGCTGCAAGACTGTTGGAAAATACTGCTAGGTAATAACTGGTTATGATACACTGAATATGGTAAATAACCAGAAGAGAAGGTGCTTGAATATTTATTTGCTATCAAGAAGGCAATCTCTCAGTCCCAGATTGCCAGACTGGCTAGGAATTGCTCCCTGGTAACTGTTAGAAGTTTATAGGAAGACAGAAAGTGCAAACATCCAACCACAAACAGAAAAGATAAGATGGAAGGCATAGATGCACTGAGGTTGTCCTCATCATAGGCCTGTTCATATAGCTCAGAAGCAGGCCAGAGTGGAGGGGGTGTTTTCTGTGATTGATACCAGCTGGGCCATGCTGAAAGCTAGTGCATGACAGATGATCTGACTGGCGTGGAGTGGTTGCAGCATCGGCCAAATGAAGTGGAAGCAGGATTGTAGATTCTGCACAAACTGCCAGCACCATTGTGTTTCCTGCCCCACATGCTGGTCTAGCCAATGTTTATGTTTGTTTGTTTTCCATTATTACTAAAATGTATACTTTGTTTAAACTCTGTGGATTCTTTTGTAGTGTATGAGATAAAATATTGTAAATTGTAATTATAACATTAAAACCATTAAAACAAAACATGCTTTTTAAAAAGTTTGGTCTTATAATATTAATTGAACATCTGTTTTCAGAACTCAGGTCTTAATTTTGACTTCCTCTTGAAGTGTTTTTCCAAGTTACTTATAAGAGCTGTAATTGGACGTCATATTAAACTCAGTAAAAATTTCATTATGTCTTGGAACTTTCATTTTAATAGTTTATATTGGTGTTGACCTTCCAAGTTGAGTCAAGTTTTCATCAGGGAACAGTTTTTTCCAGTATGTTTTATTTCATTGTGCATAGCCTAACTTTCATTGCATTTTCAAAGGGAACACAAATGTTCATTAAATGTCCGTACAACACATTTTTTTTTTCATTGATTAAAAAGTATATAGAAGTGCCAGGGCATTGCTTGCACATTAACAGACACTAGAGGTCAGTAGAGTACAAGCAATTATATGTGTTTATTCCCAGCACAAGAGTGGTAAGCAGCATTTTGAAGTAACAATGGAAGTGATAAAAGATCAGAGATTTTAAATTACATTCACATATATTGCTTTTCTCCTCAGTTGTTGGAAAACCATTTCATACATTCTATTTTCTTTGTTCTAGAGAGAGGCTAGATCAGTGGTTCTCAACCTTCCTAACGCCGTGACCCTTTAATACAGTTTCTCATGTTGTGGTGACCCCCAACCATTATCATAGTGTCAGAAGCTCAACCTGAGAAGGGCTTGAAGCGAGGTCTTAGGCGACCCCTTTGAAAGGGTCATGCGACCCCCAAAGGGGTCCCGACCCCCAGGTTGAGAACCACTGGGCTAGATGGTCTGGATTTCATGTAGGTGGGGGATATCTGTGCTGGAGGCACACAACTACAACTTTGTAGTTTTGTATATAAACCAAACGTTTCTGGTATAACAACATAAACTTCTAATATATGAATCTATCAATCAATTTTCTATTTTCTATTCTGTTTCTTTTTGGAATGTTCATATTTTAGAATTAAGAGCATTGATTCCCAATAGTAGTTCAATTCAAAATTCTGCTCTCTCATAGATTTCCCAGACTAAGATTATTCTTTGTTCTTGATTTAGAACCTTGCTGTATTAAAAAATTCTTCAATTATTATAATGAGGCATTTTATGTGTACATGTGTACATATATATGTATTGCAGGCTTTTTACATCTCTGTAACTTTTTGTGCAGTCTGAGCAAAAGATAGAGCAAATGTTAGCTGGCTACCTCTTCTCAAAATACATATGCAATGGGCAGTGTCACAATAACTGAAAAAATTGAGTGTTCTGCTTATGTAGCAGGTCTTAATTCATGTTAACTGACTATAATAACAATCAAGTCAATAAATAATTGGCTCTGTCAAAAACAGATTTTTAATACATCTCAATAAAAGCAGAAGATATATAGATGCAAATCCACTCTTTAAAAAAGGCCATACAGGTTTGGCTATCAAAGCCCTTGAAAATCTGGGAGGAGGCATTACGTGTAGGTGAAGGCAGGGAATAAATTAGTCTGGGCCTTTTAAGTTGGTATTCTGCCAATAGGAGTTTGCCCTAGAAATTCTCTTTCTGTCTTTTTAGTGTGAGAAAAAGTAGATGATGTACAGGGCAAGATTAAAGAGTTAGTGATGAAATGTAAGGGCTAACTGCAGTAGCACGCGAGCAAGAAAATCTTTCAAAACTCTGCTTACTCGTGAGCTCACTAGTGAAAGCTGCTGTTCTTTTAGCCTTCGCTTCTCGTCTTCAGTGCTGCCCCTGTTTGTGAATTTATGTCTGTCACAACTAGAACAATTAAAATATGTTGTATAAATGCCTGGTATTATTATTATTAATTATCACTACAGGAATCCTGTTGGAACTTAGGGTCTCCCTAGTTCATTTGTCTACTTCTCCCAACAGTGAATCGATGATGGAGGGACCCCAAGGCCCACTTATAATATTTTCTCATGGGCCAGAAATTGAACTATCCACATATGGCAGCTGTTGGCTTTTATGAAGTTATCGTTATCTTACCACTGTGTTTTTATGTTGGGGTGAGGGGATGGCATGCTAGATGCTAATTTTAAAATATCTGCTTCCAAATCTAGAATATCTAAAATTCTGATTACTATATTTGCTGGCATATAACACGCACCCATGTATAAGAGGCACTCCATTTATACACTGGCAAATACTATTTGCTGGCGCATAAGACACAGTGACATATAAGACACATCCCATTTTCAAACAACATTTTTTGGGGAAATACAGTATTTGAAATTGCTTTCATTTGGACAAGCCTTCATTGGACTAGCAAATATTGGCTTAATAAACTGATGTACATGTGGACTTAATGTGTCCACATGCAGCTGCTTCATATTCTTAACTCAAATGTAACTGAAATGTATGGTTAAATGAAGTTCCATAGTTAGTTTTTCCACTTATGAAAAGGGAGGAGCAACATGGCTAGATGTACGGGTTTTGTTTATATCTCAGGTAATTAATTGAGATTTGGTGATTGAAATATGGTTGCCATATGTTGGGGACATCTTGTTATGAATTATAGTTGTTTCTTAATTACTTTTAGGATTGGTTTCCATTTTCTGGTTGCTTGTACCCCTATATACTATTTTTTTTTTAAAAGTCTTCTTGTTCTTTCTAGGTTATTGACCTGGGCTCTGGTAAAGGCTACCTGAGCTCCTTCTTGTCACTGCAGTATAATCTGAAGGTTTATGGAATTGATTCCTCAAATACAAACACCCATGGAGCTAATGAAAGAAACAGGAAATTGAAGAAACACTGGAAAGCCTATCAAAGAAGGGCAAGAGCAAATGTCAAAGGCCAAGTATTGGAAGACACAAAGGAAAGGCCAGAGCAAGATAAAGAGAAATGTAAAGCAAATATCAGTGGAAATCTCTTAAGTACTAATAACAGTCTTCAAAGTCAGGCCCAGGTGGCTGCTCCAGATTCCGTTCTTTTTCAAACAGCTGATGTTTTCACAGACTCTGATATGTGTATTACTAACAAACAATATGAACTTCACTCGGGGGCTCAGCTGCAGTCTGATGAGAACAACATTCCAGAAAATGTATTTCTTAATATTCTGCCTGCTGATGCTGTAGAAACTGACTTTTCACCCAGAAGTAATTGCAGGGAGCTCTGTGAAGAGGAGAAAGAACGAAGAAAGATGGCTTCTCTTAAAGCCAAAGCAAGCAGGTCAAAAGAAGCCAATGTATATTCTCCATTAACTTCATACATTACAGCAGAAACAGAACTACGTGATATTGTTGAAGATTTGGAGGTTATTTTGTTTGCTATCACTGTAGAGGCTACTTAAACTTTACCCCCCTTTTTGTTTTGGCTAAACTGTAAACTGAAAAATTCATGAATCAAGACTCTGTGGTATTGTGTTTAATACTATAAGGGAAATGCACACTATAGAGTCTGTCTTACAGTGACAACACTGTTCTGATTTAGTAATTATCATTTCAGAAATATAGTTTTACCTAAATGGGATTTGATTCATAATTGGTATTTTTCTGCCATATGTTTTCCATGATGCATTATTCTACTATATAAAAAAACATGGAGATACAACCTATATTAAATAATATTCCTTCAACTTCAGAAATATTTTGACCAAAAAATTCAGTGTTTTTTTATGTTCTTAGTGACTATTTTTTAAGAACTGTAAATTACATGATAATACAGATGTTTTAATATTAAACATATTTCCCATTTGTAATTACTTTTCAACATATTCAGCGTATAGACCATATAAGACTAATAAAAGCAAAAGCAGATTCCATACTGGAACTTAAAAAGTAAAGGCAAACAATGT
This sequence comes from Ctenosaura bakeri, assembly GCA_948474755.1. Classification (NCBI taxonomy): domain Eukaryota; kingdom Metazoa; phylum Chordata; class Lepidosauria; order Squamata; family Iguanidae; genus Ctenosaura; species Ctenosaura bakeri. The sequence goes on along the minus strand of CAOLHI010003616.1, from coordinate 32,973 downwards.
GAATAAAACCATGCTTTAGTGTAGATGTAATAAAACTGAACAAAATGTAGTTTTAAATTTCTATACTAAGTTAAAGTTTGAGTGTAGAAAAATTCAAAAATTTGGGGAAAAGCTGAAACTTGACGGTGAAAACAAACTTTTCGTACATTGCAGAATATAGCACACTTGAGAAGTGCAGTCTATGAATCTATCAAACATGTTGAAGGGACAAAATGTTGAAAATACTTCTGTACAGCTCAGCTTGTCATTCCTCTTAACATTAATCTTTTACATCACATGAAAAAAACAGAAGAATGTATGAGAAGCTGCACACAAAAACTAAAAAGACATCGGCATTTCGTTAATGAGCCTTGACTGGAATTTTCTACACCTCAGAACAGGATGCAGGCAGTTTTCATTGATTTCCCCACCTCCTTGTAGTCTCCCTACATACTCACCTTTAAATCTGCTTGGAGAATCCTCCATCTGATATAAATCTTGAATTTTCTCATTAAAATGAACAGTTTAGAACTGGAAACTTGGATGACAAGAACAATAGACAGAAGTTTATGCTAGTATTTTTACATGTTTGTTATTTGCTATTTAAATAACATTTATTTATCTAGATTGGTTTTGTCCACAGCTGTGGTTGGAAATTTGTTTTGCTAGAGCTAACTTGCAGTACAGAGTCCCACTTCTGTATACTGATCATTGAGTTGGGTATCCCTGTATCCAGCTCACTGTGATTGATATTCAGTCACCTTTCTGTCCCACCAAGTTACCCCCAATACTGTAATTCTCCATCCTTCTCTAGGTCATTATTTGCTGACCTCTAGCCCAAGGTTACTGGTATTTTGCGCATATGATACTATTTTGTTCTTAGGGTTTCTGTCATCCTACTTGCTTAGTTCTGAACTTGTTTTTGTTGCCTCTGTTCCAGAACTGTATACTTGTGGGCCTTCATACTTGTGGTGATCTTGCTCCAAACACACTACGGCTTTTTAATGCTAAGCCTGAAATAGAGGCAGTTTGCAGCGTGGGCTGCTGCTACCATCTGCTGTCAGAAGAACACGAAATTGAAAAAGGTACAACAATCTTTTTCTACCTAAGTCAAGTTTTTTTAAAAAAACACACTCTAATTAAGAAATACCTTTTGTTCCTCTAACTGACTCCTTTCTTACTGGTTTTAATTATGTTTTGTAGGGTACTCACTTCTGGATGCCCTGTGGCTTTCCTGTTTTGCCACTCCTTTCAATATTTATACTGATCATAGGCGTATTAATATAAAATGCTTTAATGTGGCTACAAAAACAGCTGTTTTTACTCCACCTCAGTAAAAAATATGTGTTTTGTTCGTCATTGTATTTCCATCCTCATAATGTTTATATCAGATTTTGCCCTTAGCAATGTACACATAACATCTCACTAATTCGTAATACAGAAGGTTGTACATAAATATGGTGCTGTTTACAATCATTTCTTTATAAAGAAGTGACTCAGATTTAAGAGAAATGTTTGAAGTTCACATGGCTGCAAAAGTAAATATTCAAACTTATTTACTCCATTGGGAACTAAACTCATATATATACATGTGCAGAAGTTTAAGTGGTTTACAGATAACAACATGCATGTCTAATATAGGAGTAAATAGTTCCACAGGATTTCAGTCTGGAAATATGTTTATTTCAGAATTGGAAGAAAATTTCTTTAAGCTTAACAGCTTAAGGGAGAAATAGAGAATGCATCCAGAATTGTATTGCAATTTACTTAATGATTTATTCATTATTAAAATGGAGAAACTTTGCTTTTCTCTCTTCAGCTTTGCTTTGTTTAATGCTGTAAATGATCATACGTGTGCATTTTGCTGGTCTAATTTTGCTAATCTCTTGTAGTAAAATCAGGTGAAGAACAAAAGTTGGATTAACTAAGTCCATGGGCGTGTTATTTGGAAAGACTCCTTGACCACAGTCTAACAGAGTTGAGCATACTCAAGCCCATTGATTTCAATCAACTTAGACATTGCATTAGATTTTTTCCTTGCTTAAAAATGCTCACTTGGGTTCTGTCAACATATAAAGCAGCTACACATTTCTTTATTGTTCTTAAATGATAGAAAACTTGAATGTTCTGTGTCTGACCCTCTTGGTACAATGAAAGACTCCTCTAGTACCTGTATAAAAACAGCTACCTTTGATGCCATGGCAACTTATAAAATGCTCTAAACAAAAGATCAAAGAACTTAATTTCATTTCCATACCATCTCTAAATACATCTATATGAGGGAACATGTTTGCAGTGTTTGAATGAATTTGTGAGATATGTGACACATGGCAGCAAGGGATATAACAGATGTTTTTAACCAACATAAATGTTGAGACATTTAAAACTCATTATCTTACTAGATTTCACTGACAGTTTTGTGGCTCTCTGACAGTATACCCCATTAAGTGACCAATTCAGCATATAGATGGTTTTTGTTGAAGAATGTATACAGAAGAAGTTCAAAATTATGGTTTTAATCTTTGTTCTTCCTCCTTTGAAGCACAAACAAAAGCAGAAGTGTTTCTTTGTTGCTTAAATGAAAAACATTATTTCTGTCATACTGTTAAAAGTTACATAAACCAATCTTGACTCTTCATTGTGCTCTAATGGGCAATGGGAACAATATTTGACTGTGTGTGCCCCTGTTTACTCTGATACCTTATGATTCTAGATCTTGTTAAGAAATTAAATTGAAACAAATCACTAGGTCCAGATGGCATCCATACAAGAATATCTCAGATGTCAAATTTGCTTATCTTTTAACAAACAGGGTCCCTAAGGTTGGCCTTTTTACAAGAGGACTGGAAAGCTTCCAAATTAGTACTAGTTGTGGGGACGGGGGAATCTAGGAATTAAGGTGGCAGTTCAGTTAGAATCTGTTCTGGTAAACTAGTGGGAAACATGGTTAAAGATAAAGTAGTCAGGCACAGAGTGTCTTAACAAGTGTGTCTGGAGGAGAGATTCAGTAGACCATGGATGGGCAAAGTGTGGCCCTGGTGCCACATGGTGCCCTTTTTGGCAGAATTCATGGCTCCCAACTCCCCTAAGCTGCCCATTTAAAAAATATGCCTTAGAGTCCCATTTTTACTATTTAGTATTAAAGGATATGAAATTGCAAAACTAGATGTACACTTTTAACCATTCCCATTCTAACCACTGTTCTCAAATTTGGTGTATATTTATGCATCTTTGTAATTGCCAGAGGATCTCAAGAGTTGCCTGTCCTGCAACAGATAAACAGATTTGACAGGTTCCTATACCAAGGAGCTTTGATCTAAAAGAGACAAGGGAAGAGCAGAAGTGGAATAAACAAGGAAAGAATAATACTGGTGCTGTAGCTGGGATTGGACCTTGGCTCTAAAGTCCAGAGCTGCACATCTTGAGGGATATCCAGAGGACCAGTTAGAAGGTGGTAGGAACAATGGTCAGATGGTCTGGAGTCAGCAGTGGCATACTGGGGCGTCTGAAACTACAACTGGTCATCAAATCATCCATCTTTCAAAAATGTTTTGTAGTTAGCGACCATCCATTGAAATTTGAATGTTTTCAGATACTCATATTGTTATTTTAATTTATGTTATACTTTCATGCAACAAAATGGTGCTTGTCGCCAGATACATTTGTTTAACATCAGGGCAGCAGAATTAAACTCTATTTTTCTGTAGTCATCATAGTGAGGGCAAGATATAAATTCATACATGTTCAGATTAATTTATATTGTCAGGGCTGGAAGATAATTATATTGTGTGTGTGTGTGTGTTCTAATGCATTAGGAATGTAGAAGCAGCTATGGGGCATGCATTGGCAGTGAGAATAGGGAAGAGAAGTGTTAATTGTATGCAGGACAACTATGTGACTGTCTAAACCCCTCCCCCCCTTTCATCTTGATTTTTAAGTCTGCAGTCTAAAATAATGTAGCTGCACCACTGATTACATGTATTTGTTATAGTTGGGTCCTGCAACTGTGTGAGCAGACACTTCAAAGGTTTGAGGTGGGATTTAAAGGAAGTAAGGGAGGTGATCAAATGGGGCTTGGAGATAGTTCCTAAGGGGCAACAAGGGTTCTTTCAGAAGATATTTTCTCTATGTTTTCCTGCACTCCTGTATGTCTCTCTCTTTCTAACTGAATCTAATTTTCTCTTGTGTTGCCGGAGAGGGACAAACTTGCGTCTGCTGACACGCAGGAGAAAAATTAAACTGGCTGGAGAGGGACAGGAGTTGGTTTAATGGACTTTTCATCTAGCTCGAGGACGACTCCTGAGTATGCTGGCGCGAGGATCAACCCATGCGTGGTGGATTGATCCTCCTGTCAGCCCGAGAATAGGCGGTATCATCTAAAGGAACAGAAGACCTTTGAACAATTGAGGATGGTAGATTTGATAAACAAAGGTTACAGGAAGAGATAGGTAGATAGGAGCAAAGAGATAAACAGACTGGAGATGGTACAACTGTGGAAGTTAAGAATAAAAAACCTGCAGGATCCAGGAGTGTATAGAAATCAGTTTCAGGATTTCATGGGGGTGTCAATGATCATTTTTGTTTTTATATTGTTTATTAAATAAATTTTGAAAACATTGCAAGTTTTGTAAATATCTCCTAAAAAAATCAAAACATTGGAAAAAGATATTCATATGAAAACACTTTAATAACCAGAGCTTGTATAGCTTAGTGTTTTTATAGCTTCCAGCACCAGAAATTACATTAGTTTTAGTACAGAATGCTGCACGCAAACGTCTGTAGCATATCTAGAAAAGTGATTCTTCTATAATTTTATAATGAGTACAGTTAAGTGTTTCTGTGTTTCTTGGTTTTCACCCAAGTGTAATAGCATTAAGTACTAGTTGGTTGTAATTCCATTTTTTTATTAGTAAAGTCTGTCCAAAGAAATACACATTTCAGTTGATATTTCTAGTTCTAGTTTATTTTTATGCATAGGGTAGATACTCAGCTAAATTGAAGTAGCTTCATCTGTATTTCCCAACATTTGCTACATTTGAAGAAAATACGTAGGACAGAACTATGGACCCAGCCCTTCATTTGAAAAGTTATGACCACCTTATAAGGCAGAAGCATAACATATTAAAATTAAAAGCAAGATTATATAGATGAACATCTAAAATGTCAGAATTTGCAGTTTTATGATTGTTGACTCATGCCCATTTAGCATTAGTTTTCACATTATTATAGTTCTCTCTGCTCAGAAAGGCTAAAGCACAGAACGAACTTAGGCTGGCCAGAGACATTAAAAACAATAAAAAGGGTTTTTTTAAATATGTCCGCAGCAAAAGGAAAAAGAAGGAGACAGTAGGGTCGCTACGCAGAGAAGATGGCGAATTACTCACAGGGGGGAGAGAAAAGGCAGAGCTACTTAACACCTTCTTTGCCTCCGTATTTTCCCAGAAGGATACAAGCACTCAACCTGGCGGTAGGGGAGCAGGGGAGGAAGCAGAGGAAATGAGGCACTTAATAAGTAGAGAGGTGGTACAGGAATACCTGGCCGCATTGGATGAATTCAAGTCTCCAGGGCCAGATGAATTGCATCCTAGGATATTAAAAGAGCTGGCAGAGGTCATTTCGGAACCGCTTGCTATAATTTTTGAGAAATCTTGGAGGACAGGAGAAGTTCCAGCAGATTGGAAGAGAGCAAATGTTATCCCCATCTTCAAGAAGGGAAAGAAAGAGGACCCAAATAATTATCGCCCAGTCAGCCTGACATCGGTACCCGGAAAGATCCTGGAGCAGATCATTAAGCGTTCAGTTTCTAATCATTTAGAAAACAACGCAATAATCACGAGAAGTCAACATGGATTTCTCAAAAATAAGTCATGCCAGACTAATCTGATCTCTTTTTATGATAGAGTTACTAGCTTGATAGATGAAGGGAATGCTGTGGATGTAGCATATCTCGATTTCAGTAAGGCCTTTGACAAAGTTCCCCATGACATTCTTGCATCGAAGCTAGTAAAATGTGGGCTAGACAGGGCTACTGTTAATTGGATATGTAATTGGTTGACCGACCGAACCCAACGGGTGATCACGGATGGCTGCTTTTCATCCTGGAGAGAAGTGACTAGTGGGGTGCCACAAGGTTCTGTCCTGGGCCCAGTGCTGTTCAATATTTTTATCAATGACTTAGATGAAGGAATAGAGGGCATGCTCATCAAATTTGCAGATGACACCAAATTGGGAGGGGTTGCTAATATGCCAGAGGACAGGATCAAAATTCAAAATGACCTGGATAGATTGGAGAGCTGGGCCAGGGCGAACAAAATGAAATTCAACAGAGAGAAATGTAAGGTCCTACACTTAGGCAGAAATAATGGAATACAGAAATATAGGATGGGGGACACGTGGCTGGATAGCAGTACGTGTGAAAGGGATCTAGGAGTCTTCATAGACCACAAGCTGAACATGAGTCAGCAGTGTGATGCGGCAGCCAAGAAAGCCAATGCAATTCTCGGCTGCATCAACAGGAGTATGGTGTCTAGATCGAGGGAGGTACTGGTACCACTCTACTCTGCTTTGGTTAGACCCCATCTTGAATACTGTGTCCAGTTCTGGGCACCCCAATTCAAGAAGGATATTGACAAGCTGGAGCAAGTCCAGAGGAGGGTGACCAAAATGGTGAGAGGCCTGGAAAACATGCCCTATGAGGATAGACTGAGAGAGCTGGGTATGTTTAGTCTGCAGAAAAGGAGGTTAAGAGGGGACATGATAGCCATGTTTAAATATTTGAAGGGATGCCACGTAGAGGAAGGAGGGGGCTTGTTTTCTGCTGCTCCAGAAACCAGGACAAGGAGCAATGGATTCAAGCTGCAGGAAAGGAGATTCCACCTGAACCTCAGGAAGAACTTCCTGACAGTCAGGGCTGTCCGGCAGTGGAATCTGCTGCCTCGGAGAGTAGTGGAGTCTCCTACCTTGGAGGTTTTTAAGCAGAGGCTTGATGGCCATCTGTCGGGAGTGCTTTGAGGGTGTTCCTGCATGACAGGGAGTTGGACTGGATGGCCCGTGTGGTCTCTTCCAACTCTACATTTCTATGATTCTATGATTCTATGATTCTCACCACTACAGTCAGTTTGTAAATTTTCTGACAGTTTTTAAAAGCTACATCTAAAATCAGTTGCTGTTAATGTAGACCAGAGGTAGGCAAAGTACAGGCTGTGGGCCACATGCAGCCCTTGAGGCTTCCAAAGACCCCAAGCACACATTACACTCACACACATGCGTGTACATATATACATATGTAAGTTTGTCCCCAACCTAGCCAAAATAGCTCAGAACTTCTGCCTAACATAGCCTCCTTTAGAATTAATACACACCAGGTACAGATCTAACCACTGAAGTGTTAGTAGAGTTCAGTAGAGTTCACTCAAACAGTATATTCAGGGTACACCAGGAAAGTAAGGCATAAAAGCGTGGTGGTTCTGGTATGCAGGTGGCCTAGTTTGTCACAGGAAACCCAGCTTCGTTACAGTGTGGTGAACAGTATACACTGAACAAAATGTGGCAAGGGACATTTTTTCCCCCCGTTAGCATAGACTTGGCATCAAGTCTGCTAAGTAGAGACACAGCTTCCTGGCACCATTCCACGGAATAAACCATAGTCCCTCCCCCAGCTGTTTCTTCTGCACTAGGACAGTGGATTTGAGAGGGGAAAAACAGCAGGAAGTGCACCATATGTGTGAAATTTGCTTGCATGAGTACTACAGCATTGAAATGATGTACTCTGATTGTCTGTAGGGTGGCTAACATAAAGAGTTCATTGGGGAACATTTCCCAAAACAAAGATTTTTGTTTCCATGGTTGTCCCATGATAACATTAGGTCTTTGTGCAATTAAATAACAGCTGTTTTCTTTCATGATTGCTGTTCTTTTCTTCGTTCCTTAAGTTCAAAAGCAAGCTTTTCTGTGTTTCGAATTGGAAATAACAGCAGTAACATTTTTAAGACAAAGGAATTGTATTGACTAAATATTTGTTTTGCAAAAGAGTAGGAGGCGAGATGGCTGATGGCTAATCCAAATTAACTCATGTGAACTTGTGTTTTCTGGCCTTGAGTGTTAGGGTACTGTGACGTACTATCATTCTGCACCCACAAACACTCTTGTGGACAGGGACCATTTTTGTACCTACAATAGGTTGCAACCCCCAGAAAATACTCTAGAAGACAGTGGAAGTTTTTTCATCTGCTTGAACGAAGGTGAAATCTTTGTCACTAATATACCATGAAAAGGCCAGGCATGAACACAGTTTTGAGTCGTTATCTCCCAATTTAGTAATCTTCATAATTAAATAGCTGATAAACTGTCAGTGGCAGCCTTGTGAATTCAGCTGTTTATGAAATATAGGTTCCATATCACTGTCCTTCACTGTTTATCTATATCCTGTGTCCCTGCTAATAAGTTTATGATTAATACAGAGATTTTTTAAAATGTTCTTAGCATGACTTGGGTAATTTACCCTGACAGCTGTATCTTATCTTCAGTCAGTTGTATATATTTTGGCAAGTTTGGCACAAATTTTATGTTTTGCTGTAGGGCATTCCATCAGTTCCCAGAAGTGTTTAGAAATGAAGTCTGAATATACTTTCAGTTCTTTTTTTTGTTTTGTCATTAAAGAATTCTTAGGTGTGAGTGAAAGACTGGATACATTTACACACAGTGCAGTTTTAATATGTGAAAAAAATCAACCAGGATGCAAGCTCATATGAAACTGGCTAACTTTGAAAATGAGATAAGGAAATGTTTATTTCAAGAGCACTGGCAGCGTTCCTTTTTATTTTTATTTGTGGTAGTTGCTTATGGTGTGCAAACAATGCGATGTATTTTTTTCCTGACAAGAAAAATGCTATCTTAGAAATTGAAAAATGTAAAAATACTGATTGATGTTTTTAAATCATGAATAACTGGATTTTATGTTGAACAACCAATATGTTAACAGTTTCCTTTAATTCCAAATTGCACATTTGTGCTGCATAATATTTTCTCTTAACAAAGTTGCAGGTAACTCTTAATTGTTATTATTAATTTTTGGAGATCTTGTTTTTGGAAATAGAGGGTTTTAAATTGTATGCCTTTATTGGTGAGTAGATTTATAGGTAGCACCAACACTAAGTACTTTTTGTATTGTTTGCATGGCTGTAGATGCAGATCGGATCTTGAAACAGTTGTCCAAGCTACTGGGTCATATTTAGGATTTTTCCGCCCTAACAGTACATCTAAAAATGACAAGTTTATATTTTCAGTTTGCATTGATTGCTTCAGGAAAGTCTACATTGTGGGAAGTTTTGAGTTGTGCTTGATTGGTCTCACTTTGATAAATATGCATGTTGATAGTCTTCCTTCAGTAATAACAAAGAATACTGTGGCACTTTAAAGACTCATTAATTTATCACAGCAGGAGCTTTTGCGACTATAGACTAAAGGAGTTTTTATAATTTTCTGTTATTCCATACAAATCTATTTTCAGAAGGTTTCTTGAATGTTAAATGTGTAAACATCAATATATATTGAACTAATACTTGGGAAGTAGCCTCTCCCCTCATGTATTGTGGCCAGCTTATTGATTTACATTGTAATTAGCTTGTGGCAAAGATTTATTTGTTTGTTTGTGTATTGCTTTTAAAAAGGCAGTGAGACTTTTAATTGTTTTATAAGGGCATGAATTATTCTTAGAACCTGATTTTTTGAACTGCATAAAAAGCATCTTTCTGCTGCAATATCCCATTTTCCATAGGCACACATCCCCCTTGGTGTAAATAGAGAAGAGCATGAGAAAAAACAAAAAGCATGCTGTATACCACTACTTTCTTTCATATCTCAGATTTATTCTCTGAGATTTTTTTAACCTCCAACAAAGGTAAAACAAGCTGAATTTGGTTGTCTTTGGCAAGTTTTACCTGTTACAGTTTCCAAACTTATTTTCAGATGTCACAGAGCAGAGGCTTTCTGTGAGAATCATGGTAAGCAGCCTACAGAGTAGCTTGTGGTCTTGTGCAAGACAGAGATGGCCTAGATCTCAATCAAAGTTACTTGATTGCTGTTAATGGAGAAAGAAATGTCATTACCTGGCTTTGACTGCCTTTGTCCTCTATCCCTTTAGAGCCTTTACCTGCATCAGTCCTCCCTCAAGAACAGCTTTAAACACCAACTTAAGCAAATATCTCAACTTGACTCAAACACTATCAATTTTCTTCTCCTGTATTATTTTTAACATCTCTGCCTGATGAAGAAACCAGTGAACATTGAATGCTAGCATAATATATTTTGCACCTTTTAGTGTGCCTAATAAAGGCATCACTCTGATGTGTATTTTGAATTTTATATTTTGCTGCACGCTCAGCACAGCTCCACCAAATACATTCCTTTCTTTCAACAAATTTTTCCATAGATCTGTGCTGAGAAGAGCAAGAGAGAGGGGGCAGTTGAATCCCTGAGACTTCTCTTTTTTTTAACTGCCTTGTTTATCTTTGCAAAGAACATCCCACTTTGTGGGCACACAGAGTGTTACTGGAAGTATTAGTTTAATCAGTTAGTTGCTGTAATTTATAAAGACGGTGTTTTAATTGGAGCCTGAAATGTGCCTTGATTAATGGATGAGGTTGGCAAGAAGAACATAATATGAAGGACTTAGGTAGAACTCATTACCATGTAGACTGGCTGTGCCTCCCCTGCTGCAAATACGAGAAAAAAGAAGTTTATAAAAGGGTGCTTCATGAATTTATCACAAACATCACAAACATATAGTTTGCCTTTTTAGGGAAAACAACATAAAAAAATTATGAAGGTGATGTGATTCAGTTGAAATCAAGGTCACTGTCTCTAAATTGGATTTTACATGGTAGTGGCAGGCTTTTAAGTCATTTGATTTTGTTAGAAAAATGGCATGGGGTGCTACTGAAATAGGGAGTTTTCTGTATACTTGTACTCATTGAAGAAGGAAATATTAATGTTAATTTTTCTTTTAGCAATGTTTAGTGCATTGCAAGCAATCTCTTATTGAATATATACTTTCACTGATTTCTAACCTAGAATTATACTTATGAAGAGTGATAAAAGAAGCAGGGGAGGGGAGAGGAGAAGACCTAGCACCCATATTACAGAACTCGATTTCCGTGACAGTGCTTAAGTTAACGGTCTAGCTTTTTCTCTGTTTTTTGAAAAATTCAAAGGTAACAAGGTTAGAAAAAGAATTTTATTACAATGTGGACAAGATATATAATGGGGCTTAAGAGGCAAGGACAACAACAGTAGGTTTGATGAAAAAGAGTAATGAAGCTGAGATAGACTTTTACTGTTCATATGAAGTTTACTAATTGGTCTCCTCAATATGGTTCTTCATAAATGGCTGCCAAGAATCTTTGGGCTTGGTCCATAAGTGTGTTAAGAAAGAGAAAACACCTAATCTATTAAACCACAGCTGTTACTGACAGCTAATGTGTTGAAACAGTATTGTAAATTGTGTACTGAACAATGTTGATAATGTATCCAGTACAGTGCAGGCCCTTGGACAAATGTGTTTTGTCAGAAGAAAAGTCTCTTTTCCATACTGTTCTTTTGTGATATTAAGCTGAATTAGCATTTAAAAAAAGAAAGAAACTTACAATGCTCTAGTGTGCTATCAAAAATTAATCTAGTTTTTTTTTTTTTAAATAACGTATTGTTACTCTTTCCCCTGCAGATGGTGCTCAGGGAACATGGGGTTTCCCCATGTGCCGATATTTAAAAGAAGAGGGCTGGTTCTGTGGTCGCAATGCCAGAATGACAGCCTGTTTGGTACAGTTTCCTCTATTCTCTTTCTGTTTCACTTGCAAACTTAGATCTGTGTCTTAAATACCACACTGTATAGAATAAGAGTGGGAATCATTTGGCTTTCTAGATTATGTTGGGCTGTAGTGTCCAGCAGCCTCAGGCCTGCATAGCCAATTTTAACAAATGTTGGGAGCTGCAGTCCAACAAAACATCTGAAGGCCTCTATGATTTCCACTGCTGGTAAAATATAATGTTATTAATGGTGTACTCATTAACATTTTTAAGGTATTCTCACAATCAGTTAATAATCCAGCTTTTCATATTTTGTCACTGCTATGGGTAGGACATACTGGGCACAATAAAATTTTAACCATACTTTAGTTAGATTAAATTATATAAAGCCTAGAACAGAAGGTCTTTACCATTGTGTAAGGACCTTCCTGGTATTCTCAGTGATTCTGCAAGTATCTTCTGGGCATCCTAAGTACATACAACAAACTAGATAGCCTGTCTGGTTGCAAAATCAAAACAGACTGTTAATCTGTTTTTAACAGGATATCTTTAAGTGTAATGTTTTGTTAGCCAATTCTATTGCCTTGATACAGAAAAAAGACATCATATGTATTCATATGGCTGAGGACATTTACATTGGGTACATTACACTCTGTTGATTCTTCACTCCTCTCCCAAGCTAGATTTAAATGTATGTGATTCGCTATATTTTCATGCTAGCTATGAATCAAAATGGACTGGCAGTGTCTGTCAAGTGCTGTTCTTGCTCTGCTACTTCTGGTTGCAGTGCTGTCCCAATCTTGTAATGCACACCTATTCCTTTGAAGCAACTGCTTATTTAATCCATATGTGATCCTCTTATATATTTCAGTCCGTACCCCTTTGACTTGTTCGTCTTCTATTTTAACTTGCATAATTCCATCAAGTGCATTTCAACAGGTTTTGCTTATCCTGCATTCTAGTACCCCATTTTTCACTATGCTGAAGAAAGGGCTGCACCCAGTTTTTCTTCCCATCACTTTGGCCCACACTGCTCTTGGTGATGCTCCTTTTTTTTTTAATTGGATGTCTACTTGGGAAGACCATACTAATATATATTTTGCCTGTGCAGAGTGGAAGAACATGGTCAATATATATATATGACCACAACATATATACATAAATGACCACAACATGATGGGTGCAGCTATGGTTCTGTTAAGTGGTAGGTCATTTTGACACTGCATATGGGTTCAGTGATGAAATAAAACATTTCAGAAATTGTGGTTACAGTGGGCTCTAGACCAAGGTCTTGATTTGGTGAGCAAATTACAGAAACTGTTGTCTTTATTGTAGATTTCTTATTCCTGCAATTCAGGGTCCCTCTCAGCAGTAATTCATATTAAGCTAGATGTGTTTTTTGGACAGAGGAGTATATCTATAATGACTGCATGTGGGAAGTTGCTTGGGTTTCATAGTAGAGAAATGTTGAATTGTCCCTCACCATTAATTAAAAAAAACCCCAGCAAGTTTAGTTGATATGGTTATCCTTAGCAGCCCTTTGAATATTTACTTTTGCTCCGTCAACGTAGTGTCATTACCATCATTCTGTCTTTTCCAGTCTTCAAGCTGCAATTACCATTGTTTATGTAGTAAAAAATGTGTAAGTGTACACAAGACAAGTGTCAGATATATACATACCTTTTTTTTGAGGAAAAAGGAACTTTGAAGTTGAGAAAAGTCCCAAAGCATCTATCTCAAAAAGATTAACTCTGCTCAGCAGTCATAGAATCTAAAGATGGAATAAGCCCTATTTAGGTGCTCCAGAGTGGGATTAAAATAAATATGTGAGAAGGGGAAAGTGTATTACTCTTGCTCCCTGTTTGTTACTCTCATCACAGGGGAGTAATGATTTGAAGAGAACAGCTATTATGTGTGGAGGCTTTCTATCTTATTTGGAACAAGAGTTCTTGATCATCTAGAAAAGGTTGTCATTTTTAGACTGTTGAGTTCTACCTTTGAAGAGTAACAAAGAAGCGGACAAGTCTAGCACACTTCCTTTCATATGTGTATATAAGCCTATTCTTAGAGCCTGGATGACAGTGTTCCATTCTGAATTACAATTACATTACAATGCAGCATATTTTTGCAAGTTTCACTTTTTCCTTCTATTTGTGATATTTCAATGCTGTGCAACCAAAATAATGCCACCTATTAACAAGCAAGGCATTAGGAGGTTCCTGTGACCCCTAAGCCTTGAGAAGTTGATAACTTAAAAAAACCCTCACTTTAAGTAAAATACATGTCAAACAGAATTGAAGCCAACAGCTCATGTAAATCAACTGACTCCATGACTCTGTCTCTATATTCTGAACATCATGTTGAAGAGAAAGAAATAGTTAACATTTGTCGTGCTTGGCTCCTGTGGAGTGGAGGAAAAGAGCTCTGTACATCTGGTATGTAAATACCCTGTAGGCACTGTTAGCTTCCTAAATCAGACAGGATCTGGTACTCTGTAGGCACCAGATCCTGTCTGATTTAGGAAGCTAACAGGGTCAGTCCTGGTTAGTACTTGGAGGGGAAACCACCAACAAATACCAAGTACTGTAGGCTACATTTCAGAAGAAGGGACTGGCAAAATAACTCTTGAGTATTCTTTGCCTAAGACAACACTATGAAATTCATGGAGTTGCCATAAACTGACAGGCGACTGAAAGCACATGTGCCCAAGGAGGAAGGACTTTCCATTTGAGTTGGAGAACAAGTGGGTGGGGCAGCAACATAAAACACAGGATTCATATCTGGCCCTTTCCTCCCTGCTCATGACAATTCCAGCTGCGTGTTAGCACATTTCTACAGCAAAGGTCCCTGCTTGTGTGGTGTTTTAATTCTGTTTTAAGGTTCATCTCTTCATGGTTAAAGTTTTTTGTGTGATCTTCCTTTTACCTCCTCACAAGCCACTGTGAATGCTTTTTGTGGTTTTCAGTCATGAGGCATCTGTTTTTGCTTTTTGAAACCCTGCAATCAGAACTATTCTGTAGGGGACGTGACAGAATATGCTGTGATATGGATAGATACTTTTGCTTTAAATGATATGGCCTAAACTAATTCATCTTTAAGAATACTCCTGTGCTATCATTATCTAGTTTCTCATATGCTCTCAACAGTGACACAGTCATACATGCGGTGGCATATTAGAATAGCATTTTTATTACATCAAAAATAGGATTGTGATCCCTTTTAAGGGTTTTCAGTAATTTATTTTTAAAGCAATCCAGTAGTACAGAGTTTTGTAACTACTTTTTTCTGCAAACAGAATGTAGCTTCTGAGAAGGCAGTAGAAGGGTTCAACTGAGAGCAACACTGTATGTCTCCTTCTTTATCTTTCCTTTCAGCAGAAGGCCATCTGTTGGTTTTTCCGACAGCACAGCAAAAATAGTCTTGGGATCTGAATGTGGCCCTAGGACCACATTTTGCCTATCTGTTTTCTAACACAGACATTAATAGGATATATATCATTTGGAACTTGAGTCCAACAGTTTTTCAACAATAAAGTTTATTAATGTATTTTCCTACTACACACAACTCATCTCCAGTTCTGAGTTGTAGTTCGTAAAGAAAGAGTTGAAATTGTTGCAAAAAAAAATAAGGTTTTGCTAGTGAGAATGAAGTGGACACAAGCTATATTAAAGATGTTTAGAGTGCCATGGAAGGAGTTCTAAAGGAAAAGACCCAGTGGGGATATGTATCATGGCAGTGGAGGTGGAGTTTCTGTTTGGAAGATCTGCATGCTTTTTGTCTAAGGCTGTGAAGATAATGTTTGGATCCTTTAGAGCTCGGCAAAAATTAATAGGTTTTTGAAAAGTTTATTTAGTTATATATAAAAGAGACAACTAGAGTGGGATTGACATTTAGAAGTCACTGTTCATGTTTTTATTATTATAAGTTGAATTTAAATTTAAACTCTGCATTTTATACTTCAGCAAAATGAAAACATGAACCTAATCCCAGAATGTACAAGCTAAGTGCCATATCAAACATAACACTGCTCATGCAGTTAGCAATTATTTAATAGTTATGTTTTTAAAAACATTTTAAATTAAATAAATAAATATAGGGTATATATATCAGGAGAGTGCAGAGATAGGGGACTTTAAACTCTTTCCTGATGATGGTTCTGGACCAGGTTGTCTGTACCTGTTTTGCATGGAAACAGAAATTCCCATTCATGCCAGTAGTTGTTTCAGGCCTACACAAATAGTAGTCTCAGAGGTATAATCACCACAGGGAGCAAAACAGAGTACAAAGGGTTAAAACCAACCTAGTATTTTGGTCTGGAACCCCCATACCTTCTGTTAAAACAAGAATAACAGCAGCAGAAGCAGCGGGCATATATGTGTGGGTTCTATGCCAGGAACACCTGCATAAAACAAAAAAAATGTGAAGCATTCCATTCCATTATAGTCAGTGGGAGCAACATGCCTGCGACAGTGTAGGCATGTGCCCACTTCATCTATTGACACTAGTGAGACATAATGCTTTGTGTGATCTCGCATTCATGCGTGCAGAGATCGCACAAGAGGAGGGCCACTAATAATTAAAAATCGCAAATCACAAGAGAGAAAGTTACGGATTGAAAAGAGTGTATATGAACTAAGTTGACTGTTGACAGTAAAAAAAAGAATATGTTGTTTTTCATCACTAAAAAGAGAAGGAAAACATAGAGAAGAAATTTGTATAAACTCTGAATGTAACAATATTTCTAGTGTGGTTTACAATGAGAATAAATTGAATTTAAAGCTTCAGCTAGAGATTGTATCCTGTAGGGATAAGAGAAACTTTAATTTTATGGCTTTGTTGAGGTTATGTGTTAACAGGGTATTTGACCATGGTTATTTATTAGCAAAGAGTGCTTATGTAGAATTTAATTACTGACCTATTTCCAGTTCTGTAAAATTTCTATTTTCATTTTTCTCCTTCATAGTTTGCAGGCATGAGTAACAATCCACTGTTATTTTCAAGGTCCATACTTCATCCCCCCATACAATTTTATTTATGCATACACTGCACGTGTTATACTTTCTTTGAAGGCTTGCATATTCGACTTTATGTACATTATGGAATGTAAACTAGAAGCTCGCTGGAGACCAAAATTTTTCATTAGATTAAGAAAAAATACTTCAAAATGTACAATCTAGTATCAGCTATTTGCAGAAGTAGATGTATATATTTTATTGTAATTGTAAATTCTAGATTGCGGTCTTAAATAAGATATGGTGAAGATAACACATTTCAGCCAAAAGACTTATTTTGATATCACATAATCTGTTAATAGGTTATTTTTCCTTTATGAAGTCTGCAGATAAAATGTTTAGTTTTTTTAAGAAAAACCCCACTGTACTCTTCTTTTTTCTGTTTAAAGGCTTTGGAGCGAGTTGCAGTTGGCCAAGTGGTGAGTAATGCTGTGTATTTAACCCTTCTAATGACAAAGCCATTTTCTCTCTTTGAATACTTTGAATACATGACCTTGTGCTGAACTTGTAGTCTGCTGGAATCGAAGAGTTGAGTATAGTACAGCTTGCATCGGAGGCAGATTGATATTCTGCATCAGCACCATGAAATTGCACTTCTATTTTCTGCTCTTCTTGGAGTGAAGATAAAACATTATTTTCCTCAGCTAATTAACAGTGACCGAAATAGAAAGAGCATACATTGAAAGTACTCTGAATACCTTGCAGTTCAGTCTTAACTTTATTCATTGTAGTAGCTTCCTTTAAAGTCAAGAGGAATTATTTGAGGCCACTGAATAATTGCTTTGGGGCTTATTGTAGACTGTGTTTTTGTGTTTCCTCATGTAAATTTAAATCAAAACACATTTTAAGAGTCTAAAGATGCATCAGTAAGACTATGGTAAATGTTTTCGTCTGTGAATCTGGCAAAGAAAATCCAGCAGTACTATGTCACCTAGTTGCAGCCGATTTTCTGTTCACTTCTTTTTTTCCAATAGGACTTACACATCTGATGAATCTTTTTTTTTTTTTGAGCTTCCTGCTTCTGTAGTAGTCTTGCTTCCACTAGCTCACTGTTGCAAGCCATAGAACTCTTTTTGTGTTGGTTAGTTACTCTCACTAACTTCTACTTCATATTCTAAAATAAGCTGCACAATTTTGTTAAGAACACAAGATATGTGGAAAATTGCTTAATGATAGCAGAAGCCTGAAAATGGACCATAAACATTCATATTTTCAAGAAATACATTTAACGAGCCACATTTTATTACTGTGGTGCAAAGGAGTATGGAGTAGGGCTCAGCACAGTTGCACTTCCAGATTCTTCCAGTTGTCTGTTTCAGTGGATACGCTAGCACACGGAAAAGCAAACAGAAGCTCATCATTCCAATTTGAGCTGCTTCAAGTTGCACACTCCAGTTGGTGGTACTGGTTTTTTTTTTTCACGTAGGTGTGCATGCATATGTTCAGTGTATGTTGAAGGTGGGGAAAGATTTGGCCTTTTTGTTTCCCAGTCTGTGGAAATCTGTTGCTCCCTTGGGCAAAGAGTTCTCCCCCACACACACTTTCGCTGAGCATCTTACAAAGTTAATTTATTGTTTTTTTGTAATCTTGCATGCTTTCTGAGTAACATAATCAGAGTTCATAAAACAATATTTTTAAAAAAAGCAAATATGCCCTCCTCTTTTCATTTTTATAGTTGGGTAGCTGTGTTTCCTCATTGCTACAAGTTCAGATCTTTCCATAAGAGTTACTGGTTGCTGAAATGTTATTTCTAATATTGGCCTAATACTGGAATAACTTAAAGCCATATTGTACTTTATAAAATTAATTTTCTGCCATTTAACCAGGAACAGAGTTTTCAGATTCAAATGTCTTACCACCCTGGACCAATGAACAATCTGTGAATATTTTTCTCAGTATTAGTCTTGCAGATCTGATGATATAAAACACAGAGAGTACTGAAAGGGTTTTGCTTTGATTTAGTGTAGAGGCTTACCGTATATACTCGCATATAGGACGACTGGCGTATAAGATGACCCCCAACTTTTCCAGTAAAAATATAGAGTTTAGGATATACTCGCCGTATAAGACCACCCCTCTTCCAACACACACCAAAATGCTTATGACTGAATGTGGTATCCAGTATACAACCACCAGCCAATCACGGCAAGCCAGGTACCTTACAGGTGATTGGCAGGTTGTTGTATACAAAGCCTGCTTAGATAGGTCAGCTCTCCCTGCCTGCCCAGCCCTCCCTCCAAACATGCCTCTTTCACCTGTCTGGCCCACCCCTGTATCCTATTACCAAGGATGGGCCAGACAGGTGAAAGAGGCATGTTTTTCTGGGCAGTTTTTCTCCAGCAGCTGCTGGAATGTTGCTGAAACTTCCTGAAACGTGGGAGGAGGGGCGGCAGCCTCCTCAGAGTTGGAGCCGGGGCCCACCCTCCCCAGTGAGCCTGCAAGCATCTGGCGGGCCGGGGGTGGGGGGACTCGGCAGCAACCTAAGCCTCAGGAAACACATTTCACTCTCTTGGAATGGGGCAAAACCCATATAAAATTTGGACAAGCACCAAATAAAGAGTATCAAGAAGGGAGCAGAGCACATGGCTGGACGGGGACTTTACAAAGGTGGGACTGAAAACCCTCACCTGGGCAGCCGGCGAGAGTATCAAGGAGAAGGGAGCAGAGCACATGGCTGGAGGAGGACTTTACAAAGGTGGGACCAAGAACCCTCACCTTGGCGGTGGCAGAGCTCCTTTGGTGGGAGAGGTTGGGGGGGTGGAAGGAACGGTGGCCGAGCTTCTTTCCCGGCTGGGGAAGCTGGGGAGGGGAAGGAACGGCGGCGGAGCTTCTTTTCCGGGCGGGGGAAGCTGGGGGGGGAGGAACAGCGGCGGAGCTTCTTTTCTGGGGGGAAGCTGGGGGGGGAAGGAACGGCGGCGGAGCTTCTTTCCCGGGTGGGGGAAGCTGGGGGGGCAGGAATGGCAGCGGCGGCGGAGCTCCTTTCCAGGCGTGGGGAAGCATCCAGCGTATAATACGACCCCCCACTTTTGAAAAGTTTTTTGGGGGTAAAAAAGTCGTCCTATACGCGAGTATATACGGTAGTTTTAGCAGGACTCTCCATATTCTTTGTTTTCAAATCCTCATTTAAATTATTTCTGTTATGCTCTTTTATCAAGTCTTTTGGTATATGTACACAATCTGCATGACTATTCAGCACACCAGATTTACATGTCAGTGTATCCCTGCTGCAAATTCAGTGATGTTGCTAGAGATTAAAAAGGGGATGACTTTGCTCCTGCATTTTAAAGAGGTGCAAATATTATCTCTCTTTATATAAATACATTGTTCATTCTTAATGGCAAGAAATTCTTCAACACATTATACTGTTTTTAGAGTCATAAGGTTTTCTGTGTACATCAAGAAAGGAAAGTGAAGGATGAGGAGGGGGGCATATTTAGTTCTGAAAAAAATGTTTTGCTTATAACTTTAGAAAAATATTAACCTAAATAGGCACCTTTCTGCTGTAAACCAACATAACAAAAACTAATTTGGCTTGTGGGTCTTTTTTCTTTCTCCTAGCTTTTGTCCCAGTTACCCTTGGTGTTTGCTGTTTCCTGTATTTTGTTTTTTCCAGTAATTATGGTTATATCATTATATTTCTAAAGAACAACAATTTAACATGGAAATGAGAAACTTGCTAGGAACGTTGAGAGGGATGAACAGAAACCAGTAATTAGTTGAGAACAGCCAACTATTTTCACTGTTTTAGTTGTGGTGTCAGCTACCAAGTAAACTTCCTGCTGTTTGATTCCTTGCAGCTGCCTACAGAATCATTGTTTTATCGAGCTGTACTACAGGTTATTGTAGAAGAAGAGTATGGAGTCAAAAGAAGGTAGTGTGCTGTAATTTCACATATCATTAAGGAAAGACAACTTTTCCCTCTTTTTATTCATGTTGTTGATGAATCCTGAAAGTACAGCAAACTTTAAATATCCTGGTTAGCTGTCCTTTTTGCTCTTCAAGTCTATGAATCTGACTTGGGCTCTGCATTTTTTCTTGCAAGCTAGCTCACACTTCAAATTCTCTTTTCAGTAAATCAGTTAGTGGGAAGGAACTGATGAATTACGTGGTGCCTTTTCTGTACTAAACTTGGCAAACCCAGCTCTTCAGACTGAAGATTGTATATGCAATGCCTGGTTGAAAAGCAGATAAAGTTGAATGAAAGAATTAATAATGATGCCTCTTGTGAGAGGGCCAGTCCAATATAGTAGTTTGACCATTAGACAACAGTTGTGGAGACCATGGTTCAGATCCCAGAATCCCCTGGATGACCTTAGGCAAGTCACACTGTTAGCCTCAGAGGAGGGCACTATAAGTTGGAAATGACTTGAAGGCTCACAACAACAACAATAGCAGCAGCATCAACAACAACAACAATTCATTATAAATCATTCAGATAACACTTGATTCTAGCAAACGCTTAGTTGTTCATCTTCTCAAGGAGAAGTTAGTATGTTATTTTCTAGATCCATTCCAGTTTTCATTTAGATATGGTTTTGGTATCAAATTGTTCTTGGTCACCACGATTGATTACCTTCTTTTGGAGGGGGGAATGTAACCAAATCATTCTTTATCAGCCTTTCAGTGGCTTTTGATGCCATTGATTGTGACATCTTTTTGGACCATTTCATGTGCTTGATAAAGAGGTGAGTGTTTTATGATGGTACCTCCACTGTTATCATCTTACTTGCAGGGCTGGTTGCATGGACTAGCTTTGGGTGACTTTTTGTTATACCTCTGGCAGTATTTCCAGGGAGTGCCACAAGGTGCTGTCTTATTCTTAGTGCTATTCAACATCTATATGAGACCCTTGGAAATAGTCACTAGCACTGTGCAGTAAGTATGCTGATGCCACTTAGCTGTTCTGCTGCTACATCTAAATCTGGTAGAGACTGTGCAAGTCCTGTACCAGAGGTGGGAATCTTACACCTCATATGTTCCAGGATAGGGTTACTTTTGGGACCAGCCTAAAGTAAACAGTTTCAGAAGGCTTTAAAAAGCTGTTTTAGAGGGCTGTTTTAAAATAGCAAGGGCCATGCTGTAGAGTCTCAAGGAGATGAGAATTTCGTGACATCTCTTCTAATTTTTCAGATTGACACTATGATGTGGTATGGCTCTGCAGACCTTTGGAACAGCCAAATAATCAGTTGGTGGATGATTCTATCTTATTCATCAGTGATGACCACACTTCAGATGCAGCATTTTGTTCTGTTAAGAGTTCAAGTATGGTCACTTCAGCTAGATTAGGTTAGTGAGTGGGTGAACAGAGAAGAATCTTCACATTTTTGAGGCTTTGAATTATTGTGAAAATGTAGCTTGTATGGGGAGAGTTCTTCTAATGATTAACCAATTTGAGTTCAGCAAGTACAAATAGCAACTTCTTTATTCTAGCAGGTCCAAAACTGTTGCTTCACAATCCTTCTCTAGCAGAATGGGATTGAGTGACGTATTAGTTTTATACTTGAAAGGGCAGCAAGGTTGACTTCTTGGTGACAGAGGGCTCAATCCAAAGTGAAACTGGTGATAGCATTAGGATTTTTGGTCCCTTCTGCTATAGCCACCAGAGCTGTCCAAAAACCAGCTCTGGAAGATTTTGTAGTTCTTCAGATGAGGCATTTGGGGTGCTCAGGGGACCATATAAGCAATCCCCCTTGTATCAATATGGCTTTTGTGCAGATAGGGATCCAGCATTGGATATAGCCCAGTGTAACCATAAGATTGTTAAATGAAAGAAATAAGACTGTGTCTAGGTGAAACAAAGTAAGTGGAAATAATATTTTGGGAATATATTGAGTATAATAGTTATAACAAAAAGGAAATAGTGGTAAGCAATTATGTCAAAAATTCAGTTTTTTTATGATATTAATTAATATCTTGGAGTAATATAAAATACAATTTTATGATTTAGATGCTACACTAATGTCTTTAATAGATGTATACAAATGTTCTTTTGGGAGGATTACAATATACAGCCTATTGGTCCAATAAGAAGAATAAATAAATATCATTTATTATTTCAGTGATCGCAATATTGGGAAGGTATATTCCAAAACATCCTCCTTCTTGGATTATGTTAGGAAATCTTTAAAAAAGCTTGAACTTGATGAGTCAAAGGTAAGTAGCTGATTATTCAATGTATATAGCTCTTGTTCATAAAGTGCAGATTGTTTCCATGTCTTGTTTGCTAGCAAGATGGTGCTTTTGACATTGGAAAGGTGATTCTGTTTTATGGATAATTTAGATTAAGTTGTAGATCAGTGCCAAATTATTGCAAGTTGAATATTTACTTGAGGGATATTACTACACTCCTACAATTGTTGCATTACCTATAATAAATATTTTTAAAACAGTTATCCACTCTTAAAATTGTTTAATTTAAAGCAGATACAAAATAGCAGTCCTAAATGATACTCCATAATATTCAGAGAAACCAGATGAATTTGGGGTCATTTCCCTATTTAATCTGTTAACTGAAAAGTATTAATTCTGTTATCAAAAGATCTTCTGTTACATTGTCTATTTTAAAAAATACAGAATAAACATCCTTTAAAGCAGTAGATCATGAAATCAGGCTTAGCCCTCCCTTTGCTGGTGCACAAAGAGTACCTTCCATGCAACTAGCCCTGGTCTCTTCTTTTGAAGAAACAGCAATTATTGGTGCTTCTCTTCCAACATATGACAGAGACATCAGGAAACATACATGCCTTGCAAGATATGTTTTTCAAGTGTGAAAAAAATTGAAAAAGGGTCTAGACTATCAAGAGCTTTTGGTCATCTTATCTTAAAGCCTGGAAAACAAGTGATAAGTTAGGAGCTACAAAAAGAAAATTTCTGCTATTCATCTCTCTTCTGATGTATCACTTAGTAGCTGTTAAGCAGCTTGAATACTGTGTGGCCACATGTTCCTTTTGACTGCTTTCATATATATGTAATTTTAACAGGTTTTTTGACCTGTACCCATGGGCGAGCATATATAATAATAATGATGTAAAATGTAAAATAATTTTTAGATTATATATCAGTGATTTAAAAAATATACTATATTTGAACAGTGTAATTGAGGGGTGGGCAGAGTGAAGCTTCTCAATGCAGCCCTGACTTCCTGCCTCCAAGGGACCCTATGCCAAAACCAATTTTTTTCAGCATTTTTCAGACCAGTCAATTCCTGTTTCCCTCTCAAAAACAAAACAAAAACCCCACTACCTTTGACATTTAAAATGCAGGGAGCACAAAATACCCTCTGAATTGCCAGTGGTGGTACCATTGGCTTCTAGAGCTGCAGTTGGCCATCTGAAAAACTGTATCTCCCCATCCAAGCCTACCAGAGTTTTAAGATATACAGGGGAAGGCTCTCTCTCAGTCCTGCCACCATCACAGGAAAGAGCGTTCTCAGCGTCTGCTCCCATCCTCTTGAACTTCCTTATGCAGAAAGCTAGACTGGCCCTCTCTCTGCATTCCTTTTACCAGCAGGCAAAGACCCCTATTTTTAAGCAGGTTTTTCATATGTAAGCAGGGAAGGTTCTTATTGGAATGTGTTGGGTTTTTTTTTTCAAACTTTTGTCTTTTAAATGATTTTATGCTGTTTAATGTAAGCTAAATTGTTTTTTAAAATTTTATTGTTAAGGTTTTTTAATTGATTCTCTTTGGGAGCCACCTTGAGTCCCACTCTGGGAGAAAGGCAGCTTGCAAATAAAACCAACAAAATACTAATAAATAATGTCTCTCCAGTGTTTTGACATGAGGTGTCTGGGGTGCAAGTGTGACCTGTAGAAAGTCATGGGTGAGCCATAATGGCTCATGGGCCCAAAAGAATTGCCCATCCCTGCATAAATCATAGCATCAATGATGCATCAATTAACAGCTATTAGACATGGTAGCTAAATGAAACCTTCATGAGCTGAAGTAATGTACCTCTTTCTTTCACATTGTTTTGAAATTATTTCTTGTTTTAAAATTAGGTATTGTTTTAAATTGTTCTACATTGATTTTATTGTACACTGCCCTGTGATCTTTGGGTAGAACCAGGAGTGTAATGTAGTGTGGTGTAGGTTTGGGACACTTTGTAGGCAGAATTTTGGTTGTAAAAATTAATAAAATACTTGTTTTTGTGTTGTTTCTGACTTATGTTGATCCTAAGGCAAACCTAACATGGGATTTTTTTTTTAATTTTTTTTTTATTCTATAGTTTTATAAAAGCAAAAAATTACAAAATATCATTGCCTCATTTTTACAAAGTATCATCTTATAACATTTAAAACATTGCTTACTTCCAAAATTCACATAAACGTTTCTTATAATACTTCCCCTCTCCCGAGATATGATCAATTCTATCTTTCTATCTAATCTGTGATCACTTAAATCATACTCAAAAAAAATTGACTGGTCACCTTTTTCAGATATATCATCTGATTTAATTGTCAGTATTTTTTTTTAATCAAATCTCTTTATAAGGCTTCTACAAATATCTATAACCATAACTTTAGATATTTGTTTCAATATACCTCTTAATCAAACTCAAGTTTGTCATTCTTTTTTCTTTCGAATCGTTACTCATTCTAGCAGATAATTCTTCCAATAAGACATAATCCTGTATTTTATCTAGCCACTCCTCTATAGATGGACTTTCAGATCTCTTCCAATATTGTGCTCATAGAATCCTAGCAGCCGTAATCATGTATAATATCGCTATTTCATATTGCTTATTCTCTTTATCAATTTGATGAGTCATATTCAGTAAACACAATTCTGCTAACATGGGATTTTGTGGGGCTGAGAGTATGTGACCTGCCCAAGGTCAACCAGTGGATTTCCATGGCCGCTCAAGGAGTTAAATCCTTGTCTCCATGGAATAATCCAGTGTTCAAATACTAGAACCCATCTGATCCCTGAAAATATGTCCTTGGCTTAGGGGCATCTCAGATTGTCCCCCAAAGTCAAACTTGTAAGAGACCCATTCCCTTGAATTTGGAGTGGTGCCCTCCTTTTCCAAGCCTCCTGTTCTCTGTTATAGCAGAAAATCTGTCACATTAATGATGGACCATTGGACCATTAAGTTGCAAGTCTAAACAGGAGCATTCAAAAAATTTAGGAAGCCCACGGGAGATTTACTTACTTGTATACATTTATTTGCAAGTTATCATCACTGGATATGTAAGTAACAAACTTTACCTTTAGCAAGGATCGAGCAGCATATGTAGCTACTTTGATCTATTTGTTTTGGATAAGCAGAAGTAGCCTCATATTTTTCAGAAAACACAATCTGCCATGTGCATTTCCAGAACTGACAAACCAGCAATAGCTTTGCTGATTTGAAAGATTCTATTTGTCATCAACCAAGTCATTCATGTGTGAGTAGCACAGTCTTTCACATATTTATCAAGAAGTAAGCGTTGCCAAGGTCAGTGACACCTATTCTGACGTTTCACACCTTGAGTGTGAACTTTTTTGTCTACATTTGGGGTTCAGAGGCCTATTTCCTGTTAGCTTGAATTATAATGTAAATAGGTCATCTGTAATAAGAACTTCAGTAAGAGTTCAGTAAGAATATTCACCAACCAGTTGTTTCAGGACAGATATAGTTCAGCATATATAGTTCAAGGGGATTATGAAAGGCTGATAGTATAGCTGTGTAAAACATGTATATTTATGCTGTGCTTCAAAGCTAGCATACTTTAAATATAAACGAACATGCAGTCTGTGTGATGCCAGTGCCAAATTCCAGTGTAATCTGACAAAGAGTTTTAACAGCAATAATATCTACAAAAATCACCTGACAAACCGCAGGCTTCAGTTTAATATAAACAAAGTCTCCACATTAATAAAGTGCTGGAAGAAATGGAAGGAGTCTGTGGCAGATAAGGGGGTTCAAGTTAAATAAGTATGGGATTTCTTTAAAGTCATTTCATCAATGTTACAGAAAGCTGAAGGCCCCTTTTATGTGAATATCTGTGAAGGGGGACCTCATGAAGATGGCCTGCCATATATAGCTTTTATTTGCATTTTAAAGATGTAGTAACTTAAGAAGACAGAAGAGTCTCCTTCAGAAACGATGAGGCAGGGGTTGCAAGAAAGCTTTCTGTCCTTGGGTTTTCCTTTTCCTGGTTCAGAAATAATAGTAAACCCATGATTTGGCTATTAAGAATTGGCTTCAAGCAACTAGTCTCTTCTTTGTATGGTCTGGTTTGCTCTTTCCATCCCTGGTTTGTGCATGTGATAATTCTCCAAATTATTGTTGTGTGATAAATGTCTGAACTAAAAATTATAGCTTGTGCAAAAAATAGTTTGCCATGAAAGCAGAATTAGAAACAAAATTTGTTTGCTGACAAATTGACTTGCGAGTAGAGGTGGAGGCTGAAACCTGGGAACTTCAGGCTTATTGAAGACTACCAAACCATGCTTTAACATTTATGTCTTAACTACACTAAAATATGTCAGCCTCTTCCTTTATCTAGTCTTGTTTTTAAAATTGGTCTTGTAGATCACAATTACTCAATGAAAAAGAAATCCATAATCCACAACACACACATTTTGGGTGCCCTCCTCCCTTTTTGCAAGTGCTTCATTCTTAGCTTGCTACTCCCTAAAAATCTACTTTGCAGGGATGCTAGACTCTCTACAGTAGTGTAGTAAGTGGCTTAGGGAGTTGCAGGGAAAATAAACCACTCCTCATCTATGGAAAAATTTATTGGATCCAAGTCCCTTTCTATTAGTAGACGAGCACAAATGAGTCTAACTCAAGGATTTCAAGCTTGTTCTTCTGTCAGATCTTGACACAAGCTTATAGACTCTTATCAAATTTGTTAGCTCCAAATGTATACCCCACTGAATTCAGTGGGACTTAATCCACAGTATAAGCATGCTCAGGATGGCAGGCTTAGAGCAATTTTCATCTTTTAAAATTCTAAGTACGGTTACAATTCTACCATATTGTGTAAGTTATACTGCAGGTAACTCGTGTAAACAGCCCGAAAATGTAGAAGAGAAGTAGAGGAAAGTCATTATAGCAAGTTAGAAAAATATTGGTTGTAAAATGAAATTTTTGTTGGTTCTGAAGTATTTTTAATTAGAGAAAATAATTTTAGCGTTTGCCTCAGGTAGGCTTTAATTGCTATCATCAATTTTCTTGGTATTGCAGATTTCAGACAGCTGCATAATGGAGTACTTTGAAAAATACAAGCACAGGATGAATGAGATGGAAGCTTTTAATATGGTAAAAATCACAGTATTGGAAAAGTTGTTTTGTAGGTTTATGCTAGGCTACAGTTGGGTTGTGTTAAATTTTTATAATGGGGTGGATCCATTTATGTTACGATACCCTCTCTGTAGGAAGAAAAAGAAATTATCCCCTAACAAGGAGCATACTCTCTTTCAAAATTATATTAGGTGTCAGTAAAATAATGAGAACATATGGAGAGTCTTTTTCAAGTATAATAAATATGAAAAATGTCAGTCTCCTTTGAAATCCGTATTAGTCTCTATGCATTGCTTTTAATACATTTCATTGTTTGTTCCTCTTTTAACAAGATTCCTGTCACTTGGAATGTGTTTTTGTGCTGAGTTATACCTCAAAGCTACTAAATCAATTGACACCATGCCTAATACATTTGACAAACTTTGATCTTTATTGCACTGATTTTCCAAAGATGTCCAGTAGAATAAAATTGGCAAGGTAGCAATTGCACTGGACTTTCTCAAGCAAAGTCTGCCTTTAATTGTTTTGGTAAGGAAAGCTGTTTCAAAAAATTTGCTTGGTAGCAGAGGCTCAGTGCCAGGGCCCATTTTGGAAACGTATCACAAGGTAAAGGACTTTGGATAGAGAAGAATATGTTAGTAACATAATTTGTATTCTTTTGCATTTTGAAAGTCCAGTAACTGATCATTGCTAAATCCTGTTTTGCAAAATGCATATTTTTATCAGCTGGGTTAAAAAGCTGTTGACCGATTTGCCTTCAAAATCATGAGAATTCCTTTGAAATAATGAAATATAAATTATGTAATAGATGTTACTGTCAGCTAAGTTAGTCTTTAACTCTTTTAGCTGAAAGTTGTCCTTGGACCTTGCATAGAAGTACTGATCCTTCTAGATCGTCTCTGCTACCTTCAAGAACAGGTAATTAATTATTAAATGTGCAGATGCGGTTCTATCAAGTGTATGAGGTTTCTTTAAAGTAGTGAAACAACGGTAGAGTAAATCTTTTTCATATTAAAAGAAACAAGCCATGTGGTTTTCACACATTTGCCAAAGTTTTAAGTCTCTAATCCATCACTCCCAACATTGCCTAGCAGCTGTTTTTACTTTGGCATAATCTACTGCAGTTAAATTTTATTTTCTCTTAATTGCTTAGTAAATTACTAGTAATAAAAAATTAGCACTGCCTAAACAGATATTTTAATTGTTAATAGTTGAATTGCTGAACAGTTTTTATTTGGTGCATACTACTGTTTTTGTCAGGTCTTATATTCATATTTCAAAAATCTGTACATATTGGGATTTGAATTATGATAGTGATATATCTGGGAGAATTTTTATAAAATCATCTTGAGAGTTCAGTGCAAAATGAATTTGTCTGCTGCAAAAATGATGAGTAATTTCAGGGTCAAACAACACACTTTTAGGGTTGGTTTGTTCATCCAGTCTCTACTATACCACATATACTGCTGTTCCACATATACTTGTGTGGGAAATATTTTGCCCAGGATACATATTACTTCTAGCAACATAACTAACCACTACCATTCTGGATATCATGTATATCCTCCATCCGTGTGGTTATTGTGCTGCTATGCATTATTTTCAGTTACAGGGTAGCATGACAAGCTCATTCCATAACCTCATAGTCTGCATTAACCACATTAGTGGAAGATATACTCAGGTAGCTTGCAAAAGTATCATATCAGTGGTTCCCTGAATCTGATTATCATCGATAGGGACAGTAGTCGTGCTGGGGCAGTGCTCCATGACTCATGAGAATTTTTCTGTGACCAAAACTGCTTCACACATTGCACTTGGGTAGCACTCAAGGAAGAGTGACTTCTGTGTATTTGAACAAAAGGGTACTTTTCCATTTTGCTCTCTGGCAGATGATTACCAGCTGTAATCTTTAAAAGAAAGATGATTGAATGTAGCACTCATAGGTCATTTCCTAAGTTCATCAGTTTCCATTCAGTTGCCTACAAGACCATATATGACCATGAATAGGAGCTGCATGGAGGTCACCACAGCTACAAAATCTTGGCTTATTAACAAGCTTCAAAAAATGCACTCAACAACAATGGCAGGACAAGAAAATCTTTGATCTAGGCAAGCAAAATAAAATGAAATCAGACAGCATGCGTCACAGCAGCTTCATTAAGCTGCAAAAAAATCTGGTATAGATTTTTGGTATCATATCTGTCTTCTAAATGGTATCTTCAGGGGTTTTCTCCCCTCTTCCTGTGCCTCTCCTTTCTGGATATACTATAGATTTCAAATGTGGATTGATAATTGGGAGTGCTGATTGTACTGTTTTCAGCCTCTGCTATTGCTTATATATAGCTATTCAGATGTATAGTTTCTGTGGCTCTCCAATTGTGCAATCTGTCCCCCCCCGCCCCAGCACTGTCCTCCTCCTGGAATTCAGTAGCAGTTGCTAACAAACCTTTGTAGCCCCCACCTCTGGCCCTCACACTGAGAATATAATTCTTCTGAGTTCTCCCAGGCAGGAGATTCCTGCCACTTCATTCCTTTTGTAGGTAGTTATTGTGTTTTATTTATTTTTTTTAACAGAAGGGTTTGTTTTATACTTTGATTGACTGGAGGAAGAAGGCATAAAGTAGTACCAAAACTTCACTTGCTTGCTCTGCGTCACTGCTTTTGCAGCATTTCTCCATTCTCAAGTCCTACATACACTTGGCTTCTTTCATACTCTCATTTTCCAGCCCAAAAATAAGGAAAGAGAGCAGCCTCCTTAGTTTTTTTCCACTTGAATCCAATAATGAGAAAATATTGTTTATTTTTGTATGACTTCAAGTCATCTCTGACTTATGAAAACCCTAAGATGAACCTATCACAGATATTCTTGGCAAGATTTGTTCAGAGGAGGTTTGCCTTTACCTTCCCCTGAGCCTGAGAAAGTGTGACTTGCCCAAGATCTCCCAGTAACTTTCCATGGCCGATTGAGGACTCAAACCCTGGTTTCCAGAGTCATAGACCAATGCTCAGATCTCTACACCACACACACAAAAACACTGGAGGAGGACTGCTCTAGGGAAGAAAGAATGATCTGTATTGGATTAGTTTTAGAAAGAGAAGGAAAGTCTGTGTATCCTAGCCCCTTTTGTATTTAATTGTGAAAACAGATGCTTGTTTTACAGCATTGGGGCTGGTCAACAAAGTGAGGACGGGGTTTCATATTTAGAGACCTCCAGAAGGCTCTTGTTTGGGGAGCAATGACATCTTTGCTTGTAGCCTTTCTTTTTAATGCTCTGGGTGGTGCAGGCTTCCAGTTGTTAGATGGAAAGGGAAAGCACTCTGCATGTGTTCAGAGGTCTTGCACAGTGTATTTGCAGGCTAATAGAAGTACATTTTTGCTATTTGAGGCCAGACGATTTGTGAATACTTAGACTGATGAAGAAACGTTTGGAAATGCAGCCACCTGCTTCACTCTTCCCTTTGTATAAGCTGAACACAAACCAGAAATTCTTTCATTAATAGTAGCTTCAATTTGTCCAGGAGACTATAGTTACTGGCTTCTAAGCAAGCCAGATATTAAAACATGCTAAATAAGATAGTTTATTCAAGCTGGAAACTCTAATTTCTTAGTTCAGATAAAACAGG
This sequence comes from Ctenosaura bakeri, assembly GCA_948474755.1. NCBI lineage: Eukaryota > Metazoa > Chordata > Lepidosauria > Squamata > Iguanidae > Ctenosaura > Ctenosaura bakeri. Next base: position 1,326 of record CAOLHI010003616.1, on the reverse strand, counting down.
AAACTATGATTAGTGAAAAACTTAATTAACTTCATTTGGGGGTTTATTTTCAGCTCACCCAGGAGAAGGAATAAAATAGCTGTCATTCCACAGGCTCTTTTATGTCTTTGCCTCTAAATGTGATGTGTTGATGGTTTGACTATGGCCAGTGGTTAGACTTAACTGCATGGATAGTAAATACATATTTTCAGTCCCTCAACCTAGACAAGCCTGTATATAGTGCATGCATTTTAAAAGTACAGTGAAGCTTATGTAGAATGGGTGAAGTTTTGCAAGTAGTGAAAGAAAGGATAAACAATAGATTCTTTTGTATTAGTGAGAGATTTTGTTCTTGTTTGTGTTTCTGTGCGCATGTGCATGTAAGCATACACAGGTACATATACATGATGCTTTCACAGCCCTTTGGACGGTGGTTGAAATTTTGCAATCTTTTTTGTATTAGGAAAGCATCCATGTGAACTGCTCTGGGCTTTTTTCCCCCATGAATAAGCCCTTTGAAGATTTTTATCCTAAGATTTTAATTTTTAAAAAAACTGTGTCTGCAGTACACTACTTGGAACGACTCATTTCTAATAAATGTATGCTTTTGTTCTTACTGGCTATTTTTAGAGAGACTACTGAAGTATTTAAATAATGATGTAACTTTTTTTTCCTCCAAAGCCAACAAGGTTTAGATTATTAAAACTGCAGTTCCAGAGACCCAATTTGTAAGATACAAGATTTGTAAGCACACCAACAGTATCCATTCTGATTCTTCTTCCCCCATTTCCTTTTTTAAAGACACCTTGAGTATTAAATACAGCGCAAGTGGAGTTGGGAGCCAGAGATCCCACACAATACAAAGCATTTATTGCTTGGTATTCCACAGCAATATTCAGGATTTTCAGGAAGGAAAGGACACTAGTCCTATTGCATTTAATGCTGAATTTCCTTTACTAAATTTACCATTTAGTTACATTTTCACAGGCAGAATACCCTGTGCTATTTTGCTGGTATATGTATTGGTACAGCATTGGAATTGATAATTTCAACTGGAACTTACTTGTGAAGTAAATTCCACAGATTCAGTGAATCTGCTCTTGCTGGAAATAAGAATTATATTTAGTCTGATATCCTTATTTCAGAGGCAGTACAACATGCTTTGTGCTTGAGGCAGAAAAGCAAAGTGACACCTCCCAGGTGTTAAAGCTATTAGTAAATAAAATAATGGACAATTATCTACCATTTCTTGATATCCTCCAGAATGTATGGTCAGCCGTGTCATATAACTGGCAAGGCTAGAGTTTCAGAAAAGAAATGAAGCAATGAAAGCACTTTAAATGTAGT